>CCAG010014962.1:0-64685 GCA_001077435.1 Glossina morsitans morsitans
ATAATAATAATAATAATAATAATAATAATAATAATAATAGCGACAATAATAAATGTAATAATAAAAATTATGACTATGTGAATATTTTGATTTTTTGTTTCCTATTTTACAACTAAATGAAAGCATTGCCTTACAAATATGTACTCGTATATTTCATTATTTATCTGCTATTAATTGGGGTAACTGTGGCAAGACTAATTAATATCTTTACATACATGTACTAATAAATAATAAAAATCACATTAATTTCTTTCTTTTTTTTCTTTTTTTTTTTTTTAATTCTATTATAAGTTTTACACAAATATAAGTTTTATTACATAAGGTATTTATTTACAGTAATTCGTAATTACTAGTATTAACTAAAAAATATTTACACATGTTTGGGTTGAGAGTTAAATAATTGATGCGTAGAATAGTTCTGCATAATAATGCCGTTATAAAGTTTTCCTTTTATATATTTCTTTTAAATTTTTCTAAATTTATTATTATTATTATTATTATTAAGTGTTTTATTTCCTTGACGTATATTTACACAATATCCTTAAATAATTTTTATTTAAATATTTCGCATTTAAAGTGAAAAATACAGCTCTGTTTATTGATTACAACTTTTTACGCTTTGCAAGCTGAAAGTATTTTTATTTATTTATTTATTTATTTATTTATCTTTTTCATATATCATTATAATTTTGTTTACCTTACTAATTAAAAAAATGCTTTTATTTGTTTAACAACTGTTTTGGTTACACTAGCTATTAGAAAGTCCGAATGCTTCAAAGTTTTTATTCACTCGTTGCGATAACCGTAAGTGCAAGAATAAAAGCATTTTGAATCAATTCGATGCAGGTTCTGAGATGATTTTAAAATTTTTGCGGCTGTCGTAAAGATTCGATAGAAAAACTTAAAATTCTTCTTAAAAATTAAAAACAAATTATGCGGGAAAGGCTGATTGTGTCTGCGTTCACTTTCCGAACGATTACAAGAAACGATGGCATTCTCGACGGAACTTCTATTGCGATAAGTCATTCAGTCGGCGACTTCTTAAAATTCAATCCAAGCCTTTTATTTATTTCAAAACCAACACGTTTCAAAACAAATCAAAACGGAGTCGAAAAAGTGGTCAGTTCTTAAGAATGACGCAAAATCGAAAAGTTCGGATTATTTGTAACGTCCTCGTCTACAACCGTCAATTTTCGCATTTCAAAACTCCATAGGCGCGTATATATGAATCAAATTTTTGTTCAAATATATACGAACTTCGCTGATCGAGGTACGACAACACTGATCATAAATTAGTGTAAGCGTGAATACTTTTTACAAGTGCTACTGAAGCGACCAGAGTTCCGGGAAAAACTAAACAAGTTATCGTGCCCACGTGAACACTTAGTGAAGACGATGCGTAGATCGTATAATTTCTAGTACCTATGTTGGATTTAGGTAAAACTGTTTATATAAGTAGCACTACTGGAGTAATTATATGTAAATTGGCTGCAGGTGTTGATGTCATAAGGTCATATATAAATTTGGTTCAAGCGATTGTCGAATGCTAATTGTACACTTTCTTGAAGATTGTAACTGAATATTAATGCCGGGTCGAAAGAACATGTGATTTTTAAGACAATCCACGAAAAGACCAATTTTTTAGGTGCAACGACGAGAATCGGGGCATCATTCGCGGAGACAATACACGATTGACTGAAACTAGTGTTCATCATAAAGAGGAATATCCGATGACCCCAATGGTTAGGAAAATACATTTCAGTTTAGTGTTGCAAATGCTTCCTATTGCGTCAATTGGTGCTAATAGCTTTCGCTCGTGACAGCTTCCTTTAGTTTCATTAACTCGTAATAACTTTACACCCAGTCGCCCCTTCTAAGTGGTATTCTACAGCTATTCGAGTTTTCCTACCATGTTAGTAACTTGCCTACTCTAAATTGCGGTATTTTACAGTTCGGACATTGTATCGCATCCTTATTACTTCGTTATCCTGCATCCGCCACGATTCAGTAGCATTTTGCTTTGAATACAGCAGAAAACCTAACACTTCCTTCGTTTCGTCGTCGTTGGTGGATTGTTGACTTGTTTGAATGTAATGCTGAATCGCTTGGTACACTTGGTAATATAAGGTGGGTCCATTTCAAAACTTTCCGGGTGACACATACATCCGCACAAACTGAATAGCACCGTTGCACCACAAGTGGTGTAGGGTCAATCAAACTAAAAACATTTCCTTTTTCGGCAACAGGAAAAGTAGAGCGTGTCTTAATTTTATTACGTCGCTTCCAGCATTGGAAACTAAGTTTTCGAATTTTCAATCAGTGTGAAAAAATCTATTATAATAACTGACTAGATAAAAATCCACAATGGAAAATACCGTTTCCAACGGAAAAAAGGCAGAAACGGTTCCACACACAATACGATTAGTTTCGACGCAACTCTTTTCCGCGTAAAGATGAAGTTGTTTTGTTTTATTGAAGATTACTTTCGGAAATCCTTAAGCGTACTAAAACGAAATATTTTTAAAGATTTTTCCCTATTTTTAAGATTTCCGCTCTGTCAACGTCGAGTACACTGCTCCTCTCTAGGTGCTTGTTTTTCCCTATTTTTGAAATGTTATTAAAGAAATCGTTTTGCTTGGGACAGTGGTCTTTGTTGAAGTCTAGAAAAGGAAGCAGACAAAAAGAAGTGTACTAAAGGCCAGTCAGAGCCAATATATAAAGAATGGTAAAATATATTCATTAAATGTGCTTTAGCACTATATACATTAATAACACATCTGTCACTCTTTATGCGAAGCAATTCGCACATATTCCCATAATTTAGATTAGGTTTGCTCTTCTGAAAGGTATTTGTAAGTTTTCAGATCGTTATATTAATAAAAATATTCGAACAGATCAATTGATAAACTAATTCGTTCGCTTAAAAATCTGAGTGTACGGTTCAAATTTAGATATGGTTGATCTTTTTTCAATATCGCGTCCAACGCCTATGACTTATTGCTTTATTATAAACTGAGCATTGGAGAGTGTACCACAAATTATATTTTCACTTTTTTTTTTAATATACGCAACTATTTCCTTACTTGTATAGAAAATCGATCATCGTGTACAGTGCGCTACAAGTCACTTATAAAAATTTTATTTAAATCGTTCTTTCGATCTTTCGATTTATTATGAAAACTCAGCTCTGTTCATAGAATCTTTGTAATCAGTTGATGCTGTTTCAGATATATAGTTAGCTTAGTTACTTAACCTATGCTGAGTCTCTTGCAATAGGCGTGTTCGATAATGTTTTTTGTTAGATCCCTAGCATAGTCCCATTTATCTCTCATGCTAAGCACAAATGTTCGGGGCTTTTTTCACACGAACACTTATTTGAGAGTAATTGAACGTACTTGCAGAAATTTACGAAGAACTTGGATAAAAACGCGGACAAGAAACGCTTAGGAGGAGAATTTTTTCTTTGCTTTGAACGAGTGAGCCCTTTTTCTTTTTAAGTTAGCTATGCTTTTGGGTCGACTTGCACTAATTTCTAGTAGTAATATGTTATTTAAATAGCTGTTGGCATGACAGTATAATCTTGATGTAAACTTGATTTGACCGTATCGTATACAGGCCGTGTACCGTCGTCGGGGAGAGCATAAACATCAGGAGGTACGCAAAGAGATTGTAATTTTGATAAATATGAGTCAAATGGTTCCGGGTGTGGATAGCCGGCTGGATGATGAACGGTGTATGGATGGTGGGGCGCTGCTGACGCATGTGATAACGGTGGTAGGGCAGTTGGGCCTGTTGATGCTGCTGGCAGTGGTGGCGGTGGTGGCATAGCAGCCGAATGTGCTGATGATAGCGGATGCATAGCACTGCCGTACATGGAAACACCAGTGCTGCTGGCTGCAACAGAAGGTGTAGCCAATGGACTCGGTGGTATTAAGGTCGGGTGTGTAGTGTATGCGGTTGGCGGTTGATTACTGACATTTGATGTACAGACATTACTATTAGACATTGAAGCCGCAGGTGCGTGTCCACCAGCTGGCGGTATTCGTACATGCTCCAATAATGTAATGACATTATTGCGTAGGCTTTCGTAGTAATTATTTATGTTAGAAGGAACTGTTGAAGTTGTAGAAGTTGAGCTCACCGTCGATGGCGTCTCATAAACTGCATTATGCGTAAGATTATTATTAGCGCTATTGTTGTTATTATTGTTTGTTTCGTTTAAATGGCCGGTGTTAAGGCCGGTGAAGGCGTTCGCGATGGTGGAGTTTGAGTTGGAGTTGTTCGTACCGGAGCCGTTGTTGATGGTGTCACTACTAAGCGTGCTGGCCGTGGTGCTGGAGGAGACTGCTGCAAGAGCTGTTGTTCCTCCAGCGCTGCCAGTCACCGCAGCGAGAGCACGCTGTTGATGAGCACTCATCGGAGAAGTCTCCTAAAATTAAAACAATTCAAATACATTTCAATTAATTTTAAAATCGCATTCTAATATAATTTAAATTTGGTTAAATGCGTCTTATGTAAAAACCAAGGAAAATTAAATATTGAAAGTAAATATCTATATATTTGTCCTCTAGATCATCGAATATTAAATAGCCACAAAGGAAAATGAAATACAACAACAATGGCTCCTTTTTTCCCTTGCTTGTTCTAAGGAAACCAAAAGGTTCCCATTTTTGTCATGCGTTTTATTTACAAATACGAAACAATTACATGTTTGGTGAAGGAGACTTTTAAAGCGTATGTAATGTTAATGTAGATAACTGCTGATATAAACTCTAGAAGTAAAGAGCCAGAAGTTTAACTCCTCACTTGAGTTTATATTGTATAGTGGAAAATTATACTACAAGCAAAGTAGTTTTCGGTTTGAGAAGAAATTTTCGATTCCTAGCACTAGCTTCTATAGATCTAATTGTGTGATAAAGTGGTTACCCATGATCTTCATATGTTTTTTCTCTATGATCAGCCGGGGTGGCGATCGAGAAGGTCTATACGGAGAGAGGGTTGAAGAACAAAGACTACTGCTGGTAGGTTGTTCTAAAGCCAGGCAATACCGTTAAAGCGCGATGCGTCTCGATAGTGTGTTGTGGGGTACGCAGTCAACTCCAAAGAAAATGCGTCTGAACGTTGAGAGAGCCGCTTATTCCTGTTGAAGGACTTAGTTGATGAACAAATCTCTTTTATCTGTGTCGAATGCTTGCCCTGGACATATTTGTACATAAGCACGACACAGCCCACATTACGCCGACGCTCAAAGGAATCGAGAATTTTGGCCATACTTTCCTTTGATCTCAGAATATGTGTATGTATGTGTGATTTGTGTTGTTTTGATGATTTTCGATTTTATTTTGTCGTTTGAGAACAGTCAGTATTGGCGGCAGATTACGGAAACACTGGCATCTCAGATTGCTGCTGAAAAAACCAATCCATTGGGCTGGCTTTTTAATGGGAAATTTATTTGATGAAATGATCAACTGAATTCCTGATCTCCAAGATGACGTGGCTCAATACTGGAAAAACGATATTATTTTCTTTAGGAACACGTAACGTGTTCTGTTTATAGTATTTAATCGGTTACAGTTTACACATTGAAAGCCCTGATAGAGCAAATATCGTGCCATTGAAAAAGTGGTTAATAGTACAACTGCTCGAAACTGATTCGTATAATCTAATTGTGGACGACTCATAGCACCGGAGACTGTTTTACAAAACCAAATGCCACAATGCTATCTTTCAGAGCGAAACAAAATTAATATTAAAGTGGATTTGTTACGTGATTTATTTCCATTGAAAGTTTTTTCACTTTAAAAACACACCTTTATATCGTATATATATTGTTAGCAAGTCGTTGAATCGACTAAGCTAATTTTTCAACTTTAGTTGACGATAGTATTAAAAAAAATTGAATTGAAAATTCCTAGAAAATTTTGCGTTAGCAATGAACATAACAATAGACTGCTTCCTTTAGACTTGCTCAGACAAGTAATAGTGAATGGAACGCCAGAATTGATGCGATTCCTTAGTTAGGATTAAAATAAATATCTTTGTAAAAATATCAAATTAAAATTAAAGTCTTATAAGACCGATGTCCTAATGAATCATATTAAACTGAAATGAATTTAAGGAATTCATTCATTCATTCAATTTCTACACACAGCACGATTGCGAGATATATGGAAAACATGTTTCTCTTCTGTCTTTCATCCATATTTTATTAATACAGATCATTATAAATGCATTGAGATTCAATTCAATGCGGTTTAATACCACTCCTCGCATTTATATATATATATAGCTTCCAATAACCAACCAGCTCCACATGTATTCCTGACCAGCAATCCAAACACTTATGAAAAAATCAAGAGAATAAACAACGAAAAGTAAAGAAATTAAAAGACATATTTGTATATAACGTTAATATAAAGAACAAAAAAAAACTTTTTGTATATAAAGAGAAAATAACAAAAAAAAAAAAAAAAAAAGAAAAAAATTGTGACGCCCTTTTCTGATGGTTCGCTTGTGAAAAAATTCAAAACGGAAGAAAAAAAAAATGGGATGTGGAGCCAACAGCAACAACAATAGCAGCGAACAAACTCCAACGTAATATGTTGAGTTCTTAGGGTGGTAAGATTCGCTTAACGGTAGTTGGTTGCGCTCGTTTGGAATCGTTTATATTCAAACAGGGGGAGCCTCTACGCAAAATTACATACATACACACTCGTATATATTGTCCTCTGGGGAGACCAAAGGTTAAACAACACAAAACAATCTCTTGTGACGTAAACCAACGAAAGAGAAAGACATGAAAAAATAGAAAACGAGAGCAAGAGCGAGAGCTAGGGTAAATAACACTCACAAATATATTTACATGGCACGAATATATCGGTCTGGTCTGTTAACTGACAAGTATAGTGATATAGGAAATTGTATGGGAGTAGGGCATGGGTGTCTACGACCGAACAAAAATATAAATTATATTAAATTTCGCTATTTGTTGATTTATTTACCCATTGCTTGCTCTGATGTTCTGTTCGCATCTCCTTAAATGCATATGAGTAGTAATGGTATGCGTACTTATGCATGCCGACTATGAAATTAAGGTGTGGTAGGAGAAAACTTCCAGTGCATCTTGCGCATGGACACTCAAAACTAACATTCTTTAGGGATTTTTTTTGTTGCTGCCTTTTTAGGGGTTGTTGCCTCTTCTTAGTGACAGATGCAACACAACAATTGCATTCAACTCACATTTTCATTGGTGGAATGATTAAGCATTATTTAGGTGTTGTTAGTTATGATAGAAAAAAACGTGGGAGACGCCATTTTGAAAGTTTGCATTGTGACATTCATTAAAGTCAAATGATTTATGGATTAAATATAAATTTTAGTTTGCTGAGAATTAGTTTAATTTAGTCCAAATTTGAAGATCTAATGGGCTGGAATTAAGCTCCAAATTCAATTGACAAAACATATTAGCCACGTACCAAATTTTGAAGCTAACCTATGGCCCTTAAGTTTGGTTAAATATATTGTAAAAACATTTATATAACCATATATATCCGTATATAATAAATCTAACGTGTTATTAAAGAGGACGACTTCGACTATCTTTGCAAACTTGCATTCGAAACGTGATTCCATTACGTTCACTGTAGGTTTTGGAAGTCGAAAAATTTCTTAACCTTTTTCTGCAAATTCTTACGTTAGTCAAAAATTATTTTAAAAGTGAGGTACGAGTCCATTTTATTTATACCCGAGTTGACCTTTCTTCTTAAGAAAAGTGTAAGTAGAAACAAGTCGGATAAGTAAATTCGCTATCGGGCAAAACGGATTTAAATTGTTTTTGAAATTTCATATTTTATAGTGTGAGTAACACATACAAACACGACAAGAAGCGGAGAGAAAATGCGCAAAGGATAGGAAGCGATGGGAGAGCCCTTGGAAAGATAAATGGACGTTCTCGGTTCTCCCCGAACAAAAGAAAATAGACCCGAGTACGGCCTGATAAAGTGAACTATTGCCTTACGCAGCTCCTAACAAGTCGATAGTAGTGCTTTCTACTATCTACATCGTGGCGGACATGATAGCTCACCAGTATGTCCGAGCTGCGCAAACATGGAAGAAGGTGTGGTGTATGCGATGTTCAATTGCCCTAAAATTCGTGATGTTGTCGGTCAATCCAGGTGGGGTTCCTACGGGATAGTCCAGTTCGAAAAGGCATGGAGTATTGGGAGCAGTTTCGCGACCAAGCTGCTCAAGGGATTAATGTGGCTACACTGCCAGCGGGTAGAGAGGAAGGGCAGTGTAAATTCTTAAGCAAATGCATCTCTCCACGCGAGTAGCACTAACTGCAACCAGCCTGCACGAAGTAATACTCAAGGGTTACCCTGCGGAGGAGAGTGGTCGATGAAGTGTGTGTCGGCGCGAGTTTTGTTACGTAGGCGCTATGTATGGCGAATCGTACATGCTACTGGTATGGGCCAGTTGTAGCTTGGGAAGATTTTTACTTCCAGCTTGCATAGCGAAAGAAAGACACTCAACCACCCACTCTCCCACACACACACACACACACACATATTACTTACGAACCACAATCGGTCAAGGATCGAAAGGGCAATTAGGCTACTGCTCGATTCACACGACCGATACGCTTTCTAAAAAAATCATGTAAACGAAAATTAAAACAAAATTGCAGTCATTTGCTTACTTAAAGAATTTATATCGAAAATATCCCACAATGAAGCATATAATGACAAGCGTTCTAAGAACATAAAAAAAATCATTAATTGTGATTATAATATATATACACGTATATACATCGAATATGTATATATATATATATATATATGTATATATATATATTTCTGGATGTTAAGAACCATTTGTCATGTGAAGTATAATGCGTTAGTAGTAAATATAAATAATACTAAAGAAGAAACCTGGTTAGTTGCATTAGAACCAACTGTAGATATCAAATCGCAAAAATTGTATCGACCTGTCAGGTACTCTCGATAAAATGGCGCATAACGGCATCATTCAATTGAGTAAAGAATGGACTTGTTGAACACATAGTTCAATGTGTGCTGGTTTTCTAAATTTCGAATAATCAGTCAAATGCAAAAACCTGAAGCGAAAGGTCTACTACTAACGATCAACTGTTGACGCCTCAAGGCTATACTTTAGCTTTATAGGATGAGTGTACAATTCCGCTTTAGACAAATGCAATATTATCGACAATTCTTTGACGTTTCACGTTCGCTGTTTTCCGTCTCATGAAAAGAAAAAAAGAACTCAAAATGTCTCTGGCTTGCGTTGACTTTGGTTGTACTTGTATGTGTTTCTAAACTTTATAATTGTCCTCGAAAGTTCGACATAATTTTCCGTTTCACTTTACAAAAATTTTTCAACCTAATTTTGGTTTTTATTTTGTTTTATGTTTTATTGTTATCCTTTTTTTTTGTATTTTTTTTTTTGTTTTTTAATTTTAACCTAACTGAAAATAAACTTTTGTAGTAAAACTTTGTTTTGCCAAAGAGTTAAAAATGTTTGCAAAGCTCGCTATAACCGTCTGAGCTGAATAAAAAAAAGTTTAACATAAAATCGTGTGAAAGTGTTTTGACAGTTAACATTGATGAAAGCTGAAGACGCAAAAGAAACCTACTAAAAAAAAAAAAAACGAATAAAAAAACCGGAAATGACGAAGAAAGTTGTATTACTTTCCATAAAAATTAATTGATAAACTTTGATAAAACATATAACTGGTAGCTGGTGGTGTGTCAAATGGTTGCGGAGAGGCGGCGCGAATGATTATGAAGTCAGTGCTCTCCGCAAAAACTTAAAAGTGTAAAATATATATGCATTTTTTGTTTGCTTTTTTTTTTTTTTTTGAACTAACAAAAAGAAAGTTAGGGCGAAATTAGAATTCCATGTTTGGCTGGTTGGCACAGTTGGTGAAAAAGTTACGACGGCGCGTTAAGCAAAGTTTTTTTTTGTCGTCGTTGTTGCTATATTGTTGTTTGAAAACTCCAAGTTCGGATGGGTGCAAAACTTGCAGCCAAACCAAAGACTTTTGAGACGTCCTTGAAAACTTATTTAAAAGAAAGTTTAGACGAATACACATACCAAACACATACATTCTTAAGTTTTTCCAACTCTTTTTTTTCTTTCGCAGTCAGTAGGAAGTAAATAAGATATAAAGAAAAGCGTACAAGTTTTTAATTGGACTTAAAAAAAAAAAAAATAAAATAATAATAAAAATAAATAAATAAATAAAAGCAATAGCAAAACGTAACTAAAACTTTTGTAAGCGTCGGGAGAGAAAAGTTATGTGGATAGAACTAAATTGAAAAGAAATCAATATTGTGTAAACATTGGGAATACTTATTATTGTTTGCCTCAACGAACCTGAGCCTACGTACCCTATCGCTAGTGTTCAATTGTGACTCCATGGCATTTATGTCTGACTTCAGACGCAGCATCTGCGATTCAACGCGCGCATTCTCTCGCTGCAACTCGGAGATTTCAGCTTCTAAGGTATTGAGATCTTCCGAGCTTGGCTCAGTGCGTCCATCACTTGTTGCAGTGTTAATACCATTGCCGGCCGTTGATGTCGAGTGCATACCGTCCGGTATAATTGAAGAGCCTGTCGAAGAAACGCTAGAAAGGGCCGACGAACTGCTGGCATTGTTGGAAGAGGCGGCGGAAGCAGCAATCGCTGAGCCCACACCAGTCATCATCATATCCATTCCTACTAAAGAATAGAAAAAAATTATGCGAAAATTTAATTAACTAAGTTTCATGCTTTGCAGATAATTGCAATTTCAACAATAAACGTGCGCGTGTGCTAAGAAATTTTAATAAGAGTGTTAAGGAGAGGTTCGGAATGAAAGAGGATTTTTTTTTTTTTGTTTTCAAAATATTTTTTCAAACTCGCTTACCTTATATATTCGCTTAGGCACTTATTGCGATGTCTTTAAAAAACTTGAAGCTTTTTTTTTATCATTTTTTTTTTCTTTTTGGTTTTATTTTGTTTTTTTTTTTTCTTTCTTTTTCTTTAATATCAGGTCAAGTTGTCTTTTTTAGTCTTTTTCTTTGAAAATGGTTTTGAAGTTTTGTTGGATAGTTATGACACGCATTTTGACTCGTCTGTTTGTTTTTGTTTTATTTATGCTGTTCTATGAACGTATTTTAACATTTTTACAGTAGATATTCGGCACCGATACAAAACGTCGCGTAATCTTAACCAAAAACGCATCATGAAACGAAAGGAAAAAAAGAATTGAAATAAATTAGAATCAAACGTAATTTTTGGTTTCTTTTTTTTTTTTTTTTCTTAAATTTCTTATGTCCTTAGTATTTTCAATCAAATTTTCATACAAAATTTATAAAATTATATTAAAAAACCTAAGAACTGAAAAACAAAAAATTAAATATAGAAATACAAGTAAGTAGAACTGAGAATTTTTTTCAAACGTCAACTGAAGAAAAATTTGTTAGCACACGCACACACAACAACACAAGTAAAACTAAATATCATTTAAGGGTTAGTTGACTCTCTACTCTAATATAATAACTTTGTTGCTACTACTCATCATAATCAATTAATTGCTTGCGCAATGCTGCAAAGCAGTCAATGCTTACCTGTATAGCCTTTGGGATACACCATAGTGACCTCATCAAATTTAGGTTTCTTAATTGCCTGCGAAGCGGAACCGCAGCCTAAAAATGTAAAAGTAGATTCCGGTCAGTGTATCGATAAGATGAATAGCGGCAAGATGGCATTTTCTTTTATTACCATCAAATTTCATAGCTGTCGCTGCAGCAACGGCTGCTTTATGCTGCTCTACAGTACCACCAGCTTCCAAGACGCGCATCTTATTACGATTGGCGATTGGACAGCCAGAAGCACTAAATTAAATATAAATAAATAAATCAATAAATAAAAGTACAATAACTGCCTCGGCACCAATGTCAAACTATTTTATACTCCACACCATTGTGGCTTAGGGGACTTGCGACCTACAGTTATTATCTTGTTTAAATTATTGCGAAGTATACAATTCACTGTAAAATTGGCTTTCTTTCGTTGTTGTTTTATATGTTGTTTGCTAATAAAGACGAGTATTAGTGCAACGAAAGCTTGCAGATTAGCGCACCTTGCCTAAGATTGCTTTAATGAACTAAACGCTAATTGTAGGCAACTGGCAAAAACGGATGTCACGCATGAGTTGATGTAACATCATAAGGCGCATTTACTTGTGTGTGTTATGTGTTCCTAAAAGCGTTTACTTTTTTATAAGTGATAGATATTGGATTTAATTAAAGGGTAGAAGGTTTAACTCTGAACTAAAATCATAACGAATTATTCCTCTGAAGAAATCCGCAGACTAACCGTTCGTTGTTGGGGTAACAAATTCGCCTCTTTCAAATAACTTAAGCGTTTCGGACAGTAAGTTAGAAATTCTTTTTCCTTTTTTTTGGAAGCTATCAGTATCAACAGTGGTGCAGAGTATAATTGCTGTATACTTGTGAAAATTATGAAGTAAATCAATGGAAAATTACCTCCGATGCGATAAGAATTTACCCGTTGAGTGGCCGGAACCATCGCAACCCGGTATTGGACATCTAAGCGTTAGGGCATAACTTGAGAAAAACTTTTTCGAAATTTTCTTCCTAAATTTTGTAACTTACCTCAGTGGTTCGGAATCTTGACCATCTCTAGGCTTGCTTTTGGGTTTGTTGGCACGTGGACAGCCAGACAAACTACGATGGGAAGAATAATTGCCGGTAACATGGCCAGAACCGTCGCAGCCTGGTGTCGGACACTTAAGTTCTTGTGAATGTGGCTGCAAGTGATTGCGGTCTGTGCGCGGGCAGCCGGTTAAGCTATGGCAAACCGAAAAAGAAATATTATAGAAGCAACTCATTATTATGCTCCTATCAACAAACTAAAGTTGTTTCACTTCTTTCTATTCGATTTTAAAGCGTTTAGCGCATTAAAGGAGACTTTTTTAATGATACTGTCTTTCTGCTACCTTTTCTGTTTCATTTTTTGTAAACTAAAAGAACAAAAGGATAATTTCTTAAAGGTTAGAAGCAAATTAAGTTTTCCACCATCATCAATAATGACCAGCGTTACTTTTAGGTTTTAGTTTAACCTTTAGTCTCAAAGGGCTGTAAATTTTATGACTGTCCTGTTTCCAACACAGTCTACTTTTGGTCACACATTTTGATATATGTTAAAGTGATTAGGTATATGTGCACATGGGTCATACTAACAAAGGAATTTGTTTGCACAACACGAAATTTTGTTGCATATTTTAAAATATCCTATACATACTTTACTAATGTGCACACACATATCCCGAACCCATAAATTGTCATCATAATAATGTTATAGAGTACATTTTATGAAAACCTAGTGGGCACCTTTCCGCCTGTATGTTTGTTTATTTTCGGATAGTAAAGAATATTTAAACTTAACAAAGGAAATAGTGTACTCACCTATCCTTTGTTTTGTCGTGCTGTGGGATGTGTTGTGGAGGTGGCATTGAGTAACAGGAAGCCGGACTAGTAGAGTAGCCACCCGAAACTGGTGTTGGATATCCGCCAGGACCTACGGCCGTTGCGTAAGGATTGCTACACTGATATGCTGCTGGACCGTAACCATGATAGCCGGTTGGGGGATAATCAGATTGCACCACCATACCATAACCAGGATGTGGGGAATAGCCTGTGTCAAATAAAATGAAAAACAAAATATTCCCAAAGGTTTGTGTTATGGAAAGTGAGTTGTCAAAAACACGGTTATGTGTTGTAAGTAAGAATTATTAAAATAACTTACCGCTGGGATCACGATAACTGTCAATGTAGTGTGAGCCGCCACTATCTGGAGTTGATTCACGACTGTAAGGCCGGGGGCCACCAATGTGACCCACAAGTCCGAATCCTAAGGGACGAGGAGGGCCACTGAAATCAACTGGATCCATGGGAGGTGTTCGAGGTGTACCATTTGCCGCTGCCGTAGGCAAACCTGGGCCAAAACCTGGTGGATGCGTTCCCACCACCACACCATCCGGATGTGTACCATATTGTGGACTAGTAATAATACTGTGCGGTAAGCGAGTAACACTTAAATCCAATGTCTGTCCTTGAGGACTTGGCACTTGTGGACTGGCTACATTGGGACTGGCACCGGGCTGAGGACTAGTCGTTCCGATGCGCTGATTGTATTGATTATGAGAAGCTGGTGAATTGTAGCCGTGTGGACTGGAGGATGTGACGGAATTTGAAGCCGAGAGATCGACAGCTGGTGCTCCTGAAGGTGAGGGGGAGCCACTTTGTTTAGGTTGCTGCTGTGGCTGCTGTGTGGATGTCGATTGCGGTTGGTGGGGCTGTTGCTGTTGTTGTTGCTGATTTTGATATGCTGCAGCTGCAGCGGCCGCTTGAGCGGCAGCCATTTTAACAGATAAATTTATAGCCGAAAAACCAGGTGGCAGCGGTCCCATACTAGGGTCGTAATGATACATAGGTCTAGGATAAATGGGACCGCCATTAGCCATTTCGTCTTGTTCTACTTTGGCCATCAATAACTGCTGATCTTGCAAATACTTATGCTGTTGAGCTTGCAAATCATCTGCAGTCTGAGGCAAATACGGATACATATTCCCAGTTCTCTGACCGTTGCAGTTGGGATCGTACCGCTCGAAAGCAGTACTTAAGCCAGAAACGCCTGCTGCTGTCGACGAATCCACATAGGGAGATGATACGCTTGAAGATATCGAAGTTGGCGGATGGGGATCGTAACTGCGAGAACTAGGCGAAAGATTACCACTGTTACCGTTGCTGCTTGTAAGCATTTCACTGGTAAAGGACGTGGGCGGCTTGTTTATTGTTTCACCATTCGATAGCTGTTGATGACCGTAACGTATTTGCTCATATTGTTGCTGCTGTTGTTGTTGTTGTTGCTCATTTTGTGATTGTTGTGCTTGCTGTGCATGATGATCATTATGGTAGGTATCACCGGCGTCAGAGGATGTGCCATTGCCCGATGGCATCATTAAACCGGAAGAATTTTCAATGAAAGGACCGCGTTGTTGATGCAAACTTTGCTGCGAATTGTGTGGACTCTGTTGGTCACCCATTGTATGCGCCTGCATGCCCACATAGCGTGTCATTTCGTTATGTTGTTGTTGTTGCTGTTGCTGTTGAAGAGTTCCGGTTGAATTGTTTGCCGTAGTTTGACCAACATTGGAGGACGTATTGTTGGATGAGCCACCGGTAGCGGAGTTATTTGTACGCCCCGCAGTATTTGAATCATTCGTCAAATAAGAATGCATTGGACTTTTATTGTATTCCGTTTTAATATTTGCCACTGGACTGAATTCTGATTTAATAATTGGCATATTGTTGTTGGATGTAGGACTTAATTTGCTGTTGCTGCTATTGCTATTATTATGATTAATACACTGGGTATTGTTATTATTGTTGTTGATGTTATTCAAGTACTGATTCGAAGTGATTTTCAATTTTTCCAAATGATGTAAATCTTTACCACGCACAGCTGTAATTAAAATACACCAATAAGGGTGGTTAAGCTTAAGCGATATGAAAAGCAGTTGGCGATGGGGAGTTGGGATTTGAAAAATACATTCAATAAACTTAGTTATTTGATGAATGGTTATGTAATTTAGCCAAACCAACCTTCAGAAAACTTTTTCTTCTTCTTGTTTTCATCTAAGCTAAAACTGAGAACTTTTAATTGTTTTTGAGCAAAACCTTTATCAGCTTTGGGACAACCGGACAAACTGCGATGAACATTGCGATGAGGCTGAACATGGCCGCGACCATTGCAACCAGGAGTGGGGCACTTAATAATTTGCTCATGCAAAGCCAACACTAAGCGTTTTGTTAATAATAAGAAAAAAGAACAAAATCGATTACAATGCTCGTGTTAATTAATTAAATGAACGGAATTGGCATCAATCCGTTTTATACAGCATACGGCTACACATAGTAAGTTAATTCTACACAATGAAGAAACGAAAAGGAGTCGAACCGCCTTACGAGAAACTGTTAGAGTGGAAAGGAATTTCATAAAAACAAAGAGAGAGAAAGAGAGAGAGGGAGGGAGAGAGAAATAGAGAGAGAGAGAGAGAGAGAGAGAGAGAGAGAGAGAGAGAGAGCAATAGGGCCAGTTATTAAGGGAAGATTATGACCACATGCACAAGTAAACAATAATACAGTTCTTCTGTATAAACACATTTAAGAATATTTTACTACTTTCACACACACAGAGACATGCTTTCAATTTTCAATTAAATAAAGCTGTTTGTCTTCACTTACATTCTGTTGTAACTTTATCACGTTTCGGACAACCTGATAAACTATAAAAAATATACATACATATATAAAAATAGATTAAAATATTTATTCGCTACTATGACAAATGAAATACCTTCGATGATGTGAATACAAGCCCGTTATGTGACCCTGACCGTGACAGTTGGGTGTAGGACATTTATTACCATCTATATAGGTTTTAAAAAATCTCATCAGTGAAAAGCAATCTGATACTGGCAAATTACTTAGAAAAGTTAACGTACGTACAGTAAATAATAGAAAAAAGTCTACTTTAATATATCACAAGACCTACACAAGAACCATAACGTCAATATGGTCCACCACATTTTTAAATACCGTTCCACAATTTCAACTGAATAAAGGGAAAGCGAAAATTTCTTTGCCTACCGCTATGTTCATATCTTATGTAATTATGTGATTTCGTTTGGGATGGCGAAGCATATCCATCAGTATGTACATGTACTTCTGAGTGAAAAAGAAATTTCGATTCGGCATCGTAATAACTTCTCAAAGAAACCCTCCAAATTTGAAAAGCTCAATTACATTTCATTGACTGGAGATGAGAATTGTTCTGATTCCTGTACTACGCTATCGGCAATAGTTAAACTCGCAAATCAGTCTCGAAAAGACGACGACGGCCAAAAAACTAACTTAATTATTTTGAATTACGTTAAGGATTTCAAAGCAGAATGTTTTCTCGGCTTTGTACAATAATTGTGACTCGTAGTTTCCTTGTTTGTACAAATTTCGTGCTCAACTTCCAACTTATTCCCGAAATTCTCGCTGCTTTAACACGACCACGTACAGTAAATTTTATATTGTCGGAGTGGAGGTAGTAATTGAAAACTATTGCTTCTCTAAATCGAACGAGCTCTTTACGTAAATATTCTCTGCAATTATTTGATTCATTATTCGTCTGTCGTAATAGGATTAGGCGAAGCATCGTTCACAGATAATATTTTTTAACTGCTAATCTATTTTTTAATATGGTAATGCCTTCTTCGTGTATGACATATGTCACAATAAAATACATCGGCATTGTCCCTATTGTCAATGTGAAGGTAATATTTTTCCACAGAAACTTATGAGTATGTAACATGATTGCAGAATTTAGTAACCATACTAGACTCCGACAGTTGTGTACGTTACAGCAAATCTGGTCATCTCTCGACACTCTTAACAGTAAAAAAGTAAAAAGCATGCAACTATTCACAACTAAGTATGCATGCCTTATGTGCACCGGAGGAATAAGTTTTCTCAAAATGAAAACGAGTATATTCGCTCCTTTGCGTTTCGAGTGCTTTGGTTTTCAAATTTATCATATATATATATATAAACTTTGCTATCTACCGGGTGTAGAAATATAGTTACGCGACCAGTTTTTCATCAAAAACTAGGCTAACGTGAGAACGGTTGCAAATACTTTCTTTAAAGTATTGTACTTCATTACCTACATTGTGTTCCCAACCTACTAGCAGAATATGTGGAGCGCACTTCATTTAAGGTATTTTTTACGTGCTTGCATGTATTTTGGCACATTTTTTCACTTGAAAACGGAAAGGTATGGAGAAGAACTGGTGCAGTATTTAATAATCGAAATATTTTCCATCATTTTCTACAACTCCTTCCCACCGTTCTGGCAACATAGCGATACCGTATCGAAAGGCCGATAGTGGTTTGGCAGCGATCCAATCATTGACGCAGTTGCGCACTTCTTCAACATTTTGGAACCGTGTGCCAGCCAAGCCATGCCGCATCGATCTGACAAAGTGGTAATCGGAAGGCACTATGTCTGGGTGAGTGCGCTGGGTGTTGATGAATCAACTGCTAAGATGTTCTAAAATTACTTGAGAGTTTGAGATGGATTTTCGTCCAATTAGTTTTGCAATTTACTGCCTTCGAACTTTTTATGTCCTCCACGCCATTCTTTGCTATTGACATCAAAATCAACATTTTTAACCCGCTAAAATCAAAACCGGCAACTAAGATATGATGGAAGTGGGTCACCATAATCTTCTAAAAGCGGTTGATAGGTTTCGGCAGCGAATTTCTTAACAACAAAAGTAATGAATTTCGAAAATGGAATTTTGAACACTCCATGAATAGCGTCTGTGTACACTGAATAACTTAACAATAGTAAATGGGAAGCAACTATTTTATGTGGAGGGAAGTCAAAATGATCGAATTTAGCTTTTGTCAGCATTGATACTTCGCATTACTTTATCAGTTCCACCAATAGATGGCGCCGATCAAAATATATGGAACACCTATTACCTAAGCACGCATTTTCGATACGGTTAAAACACTAAAAGCTTTGCCGAGATAACCAGTGAGTCGTCGGTTGAAATAAGTGCCAATTAGAAGAAGGAACAAGTTACAAATACAAGGGGCCAGCACATTTCAGTTCAATGCGCTTCGCGGACACATTTTGCAATATGAGCCCGAGTGCCGCCTTATTAAAAAATTAATCTCTAAAGCATTTTGTATATTGTAGCGATTCTTTGTTAACGATTGACGAAATTACATTGCTACTGCTATTGGTAGCGTTGCTCTTCGATTCAGCTCATTACATTTTGCATCCAGCTAATGCTTTGAAATGGAAATGTCAAGGGATTGCAAGACTTTATCGTCGACCTTCGTTCGGCAAGTTGTATTATGGCATCATGTTCCTCTGAATTACTCAGGAAAAGTAACGCTTCCTGCATTTGTTTTTGTTTTTGTTTTTTTTTTTCATCTTTTTATTGAGGTATTTAAGAAATGATCTGGAATTCATCACTGATAGTGGAGGCAAGAAAAAAAACGAAAAAAATAGTTTCAAATGGACTATTACCGCATGTCGCCTTGGACGAGGTTAAGATATTAAACTTGTCTCAGGAACTGGGTGCTAAAGGCTCTTTTCGTAGACATATTTGAAAGAGAAAATAACTTGCATCTAGGATAAGATTGATTCCCAAAATAGCGAAACTTATTCAAATGTAAAGCGACAGACGATTAGCGGTTTTATTTTAAATGAAGAAAAAGCACCGTGCGCCAAGATTAATTATACTTTAAAGCTTACTTTATTATTCTTCTTATTTAAGTTAAATATTAATTGGCGCACAAAAATCGTTATTCGATATAAAATCGAATATTATGATAACATGTTTTGTTGCGCTATGTAGGAGCGTGGTGTGATGATATTTGGATTATCTATTGTTATGTATTTTTAATATTTTTAATATTTTTAATATATGTATGTATTTTTTGAATACACCGGCTTTACTGCATATATAAGAATTTATATACGTTGTGTAATAGTTATGCAAGGAGATGCTTAAAATTGCAAAATATGTTCACTTCTCGACTTTAACAGGTTTGTTATTTACCAGCTTGTAAGTAGATGCCACATATCACACATGCCACATATACCGTGTTCGGTACTCATTAACAAATTAAATAATTTTCAATAAATACTTCTTTTGCGCTTATAAGCGAAAATATATATTTTTCGTAACTACAAAAGTGCAAACAACAAAACCCTCCATATAAGAAAAAAAATTTAATTCATATTAAATTATAATAATGTACTCAATGCGTGCACGAAGTAACGAGTACATTTTATAATTTACCCACATTTTCTCACTTCTCTCTTGTAGCATCGTTGTTTCATTCTCTTGGTGTGAACAGGGCAGAAGGAACTAAGGCTCCTATTAGTGAAGTTTTATTTCAGCCTTACAGAAATGTATTTCAGCGTCGGACCCGACGCAGACACAAATACCACTTTCGAAATTGAAACTATGAAGCATAGGGCTAACCAACGCCGCATGCCCTATTATCGGTACGGGGTTCAAACATTGTTACAGTAGTATCTAAATCCTGTAATGTAAATTGAAGCAATTGAGCTGGGCTTACAAATGTACTGAAAACGGTACACATGGTATGGTTGAAGAATCAGTCTCACTCGAATATAAATTCTTCGATGGCTTTTTACTTAAATATTAATAGATCTTAGATGAAACTATGCTCTGAGGTTTGCTGCCTGTGCTTGGCTTTAACAAAAAAAAAAAATTTTGCTATTCATACGCATACGCTCTTATACATGCATACATTGAAAATCTCTTACTCCATAACCTATAAGTGTTCAGTAATTAATTAAAAAGTAAGATACTGCTGTGCGAGCCGTTGGAAAAAAGCTTCCAATGAACGTCAAGAACTTTTCACAAAATTTTTTCCTAAATAATTAATTAAAATTTGATGGAAAACATTTGCTGAATTATTTACTCTATGGAACAAACACACATATGACTTTACGTTCAAACCCTTACGCACAAGAAGAAAGAAAGACAAAAAAAAAAAAAAGAAAACCTGTCTACTCGCAAAATAGACACACATGAAAAACAAAAAACAAGGATGGAAATGCGAAAGTGTATCTAATGCGACGCATTCTTATTAAGAATAATCAAGTGAAAGGAGCAAAGGGTTTTGGTAAAAAATTTTAGAAAATATTTTATACATCAAACATTGAATGCAAGGAAAATGGTCTGAGATGAGTTGGGTTTTGAGTGTCACATACATATGATATTTACTCGTCTCTTTCTCTCGCTCTTCCGCTTTTTATATCTTTTTTCTGTCGTAGTAAGAAAAACTTAACTTATCTTCTAAATTGAATTTAATTAAAACCAAAACACAACAACAAAGAAGTACTCTAAGGTAAACCCTTTGCCTGGCATAAATTACAAAATAAAAAAAGTCTTAGATTTTTTGTTTCGTTTCGCTTTTTTTTTTTTTTTTTTTTTTTTTTTTACTTCAATGTTTCGATCTCTTTTACGCCCGTATGCTTAAGATAAGCTGTAGACACATTAATCAAAAAATATTTTATGAAATGTCAATCATTTACGACTGTGTACATGAGAAATATTATCTATTCTAAGTCTTGTGCGTTCGTTCAGTTCCTTCCACTCCTGGAAAAGCTTTTAAGCTTAATCAGTAAAATATTAGCTTAGACACAAAACTTCTACTAATGACTTATTAGTATTTTCTGAAAGGAGAAACTATTTAAAAAGTCATTCAAATTATGCCATGAAAGAATAAATAAATGCGTATGCACATTCAACCGTACACACATATGATAAATATTGTGCTTATTATTACAACCAGTAATGCTGTCATAATGACAAAATAAATATGCGTAAGTGGTTTTTGGAACGTGCTTTTGTATTGCAAACTCTTCGTTTACCGCTCTTCTCACTTATCCGCCTACTTATACCCATTATATCGTATGCTCTACTATTTATATGAAACTAATAATTTTTGCTTTTCCACGCACAACGCACATAACAGCAGACAGTCATGAATGTTATGCACGGAAATTAGTGTATGACAAAATTTGTTGTTGATGTTGTTGTTGTTGTCGCTGTTGTTGTGTTTAGGGTTTTTTCCTAAATCTCTTGCTCGTTCCCAGTAACATTTCTCTATTTGATAGCTTTAATGTTATGCTTCACTGGCAAGGGTTTCGCTGTCTTGTTAGCTCATGCTGTTACTCCTTCTTTTAATGTTCATACGTCTTACATACTATATATACATGGCAAGAAGGAAGAAATGTCTGTCTGTCTATCAATGTTCAGTTAGTTTAGGTTTAGGTTTCCAGACAAAAAAATGAAAAAAAAATAAAACAAAATAAAACAAAATAAAAAAACAAAAACACTTTAAATGTTGGCAAAATGCGCAAATAATAACAATACTTATAATTACAAAGCGTGTGTTTAAATACGTTTAACTACTACTATAACTACTGCTACTACTACTACTACCACTACCACTACCACTACTATAACTACTTGCTTGTTTCGAGCTGGTTCGAGATTGGTATGAGCGAAGTCGGCCGAGATAAGGGTGTAAGCGTTTAAGAAATGTACAACATATGCTTAGTTTGCGGGATACCACGTAATAATGCATATTTGTTTAAACTGTCAATGACATTTGTTAGCTAAACAAAAAGGAATAGTTCGGAGCAATTGTTCACTAAATGCTGGTAATTTTCGTTTGATTTTCTTTCTCTTTTTTTTTTTGTTAAGCCTTTTCGACGAATGCCTTCCTATGTGCGCCAATATTATTAATATTGAATTCAAAATTCATATATAAATTGCATTTAGAGTTACTTAGCACTATCTCTTTCAGTAAGCTCAATATATTTTAGACTATGTAATATTATGGATCCTTACTATAGCATTATCAATGCTTCTTTTACGATTTTATGTTCAAAGCATACCATCACGCAACCATCCAAGTAAAAAATAATTGTCATTAAGAGTTATCTTGGACACAGGTGCTATATATGCTTTCCGTCTCTATTTATGATTCTATTGCCGATCTTTATATTTCCTCGATTCTCTTCAAAAAGTGAAAACTTTTAAATCAATAAAAATTTTAATAAAAAAGTTTATTATAAGAGAAATACCATTCATTTACCAATCATTTCAAAAATGTTTCTTTCATATTTAGAGCAATTAGGATATGTATAGTCCCTTTGAAGTGAACCTCAGACATTTACCAATAATTGTTAAATTAACCATTTTGTGCTGCTTATATTCGTTACAATCCCTGATCGTTTGCAAATTTTTCCTACAGCGTCAACTAAGAACGCAACTTTCGCATATTTGCTAATTGTGATAACCGTAAAAGTGCCGCCAGGAAGGACGGACAGACAAAGAAACAAGCGCATACATGAAAATAACGGAAATGACTCGAATTGAACAAGATTTGTGCACTCCAGTAGCCTCTATAAGCAGCAGTAAAGGCACTACATTTGGTCACGGCCCATTATTAAATACCCTACACTACTTACTGTTATTCATATAACGTCTTTTCAGAACGAGGTATTATATGGGAAGCGGTCGAAAAAGTTGTCTGATCAAAACCCTTTTCAATAGTGTTCGCTGTTGGGTCAAAACACGTCTGCGTACAAAATTGCATCAAAATATCTCGAGGATTACAATCTGTACGTTGAACACAAGAATATAAAACGGGCAGTCGGACAGATAAGCTAAGAGTCAATATTAAATTAATCGGTTTAATAAAACTGGATCTATCTCAAGTCTTTCCGGGTTTTCCATACATTCGAACGGCCTTAATATACATTTATACCACAATTGGCGTGAGGCTTAAAAATATATTTAAGGGTTTTTGAATAAGAATATCAGGCACCAGTATCGTATATTTTTTATTCGATAGCGAAGATATTGCGTTTAGCTTCTTAGTGGTGGAAAACATTTATTCATTATACTCCCCACAATCTACGTAAAATCGAAAATTTTATAATATATATTGATGTAAGTAATAGATTTGAGTAACTGCTTCCTCCAGATGTGAAGTCAATTTCTCTGTAACTAGATTTCTATGGCAAAGGACTAAGAAAACTATTTAACGAGGCATTAGGACGATGAATAGAGTTGCACGCCACATAAGGTAAATATAAGAAGAAACTTGGAATTTGCTTCACTGATAGAATAATCGGGACGATGTTGTGCACAGATATTTAAATTCAATTATCCGTTACGTAAAGGATTTTAATAACAAGGAGACGGACGGATAGACAGTCAAGCTTAACTCGATGGAAAATCTTCACCTAATCAAGAATGCAAGACATTTGTCTTTTTATATCTTATTTATACATATATATATATAAATGTATTTTTTTTATGTTCCATTTCATAAGAAATGAATGTCATAACCGAAACTATATCTACAATATATGTACAGCATTGTTGTGGTTGATCAGCAAATCTGAATAGTGATATATGTCGCAGCTATTTTTCAAATGTGATTATATTACTGAAAAGGCTATACTGGTTCGTTTAGTAAATTGATCACATTTGCAAAATAGATGATATCGACTGGTCTCAATGGATTCAACTAAACATTTAGTCATCACCGTGAACCAGTGTAGTTAGTGCTATTTAACCGTCAACTAACGGTTTAAAGTGCAAATATTCTCGAAAATTCTTCTTCTTCTCTTATGATAAATAGCAGAATCCTGATAAAAATTTTCGAACTTGACGCACTCGTTCATTTGAATAATCATCGCACAACAATAAAAGAATATAATATAATCGACTTACTGGCGCTGATCAGTTTCATTAATGGTTCGCTTTATTTATTTCTTGCAATATAATTATAAAAAAGTAAATTTATTAAAATAATTTATTTTAATATTTTATTAAAATCACAATACACATCACACATTCGAACGAAAATTACTTTCAACTCATACATACGACACAAGAGAACTATTTCGGAGCCAATTCATTCACTCTCAGAATTCGTTAGTTCCGTTAATCTAAACCTTTCTAACTCGTAAATATATCATTTTCGTAAACTCAATGCAACAAGAAGTTAAAGTTAAAGCACACTAGCTTAGGCCAATTCGTATTGAAGGTGTAGGCAATGAAAATAAACGAAATAAATTAGGAAAAGAAGATAATAAAAAACAAAGTGAAAGTAAAAACTAAATAAAACGTAGATACGACTCATAGGCAATTAGTTATTCATTATATATATACAACGCAGGAAACTTACCGCGGTTAAGATTGCCGGGTGAATATATTGGTGGAAGTATCAAATTGCTCGACGAATTGATTTGTGAATCGGCAGTCACTTCGCGATTTATATCTTGCATGACTGAAGCTGCACGACTACCCATACCAGCTGGCTGTAAGGTCGTATAATGTTTGTTGTCATTATTATTATTATTATTATTATTATTACCACTACTGTTATTGATTGTAACAGAATTTTTTGGTGGCTTAACAGATTCTTTTGATTCTTTGACTTCATCGGAATGATGATTGGTTTCAAGACCCGCACTATTGGGAGGATTGCCGACATTTGACGACGGAATCGACGGGGGTGGCGGATAGTTCAAAAAAATTGCCGAAGATTCTGTGACGTTGTAAGGTGAAAACGTTGCACAAGAATAGCCGATTAAACTGTTACGTTTTATATCATTGGGTGGTTTAAAAGCGGACGTTGATTCAAAGGTCCCTCTTTTGCGTTGATCATGCGAGAAAATTTCTGCATTTTGCGGTGCATTCATGCGCGCCTGATCGTTTTCCTTTTGTCTGTGAAAGCGTAAATGAAAATCAAATGTTGATTGATTGACATCTCTATTACTAATTGAATGCAATGCATACTTTCGATTCTCTTCGAAGAGATTTTGAAATGCCGGCGGATTTTCATCTTGCTCATTTAGCCTATAGGGATTATTACGCGCCTCTGCCGGCCAACTGCCCGATAAACTTTTCAATGCTGCTTGAGTCTCACGTATTAAAGTTTCATCATCTTCTTGCTCCTGCTCCTCCTTAGATGATCTAACGAACTCACCATTAACGGATACAGGTGTGGTACGTTTCTTTTGAGGTACGTTAGCTCTCTCATCTAACTTAGATACTATATTTAAGTTGATGTTTGTGGTGGTATAGTTGTTGTTGTTGTTGTTGTTATTGTTATTGTTATTATTGTTGTTGTTAATGTTGTTGTTGCTATTGCTCTTGTTATTAATATTGTTATTATAATTATTATTATTGTTAGTATCGTCGTCATGTGATGTACGCTTTTTACGTTTAACAGCTGTTTCATGCTCTCTATCCAGTCTCGTATACGAACTGTGCGTGCTGTTAATGTTATTGTTGTTATTTTCATTAAAAGTTGTTTCCTTAGTTAAGGGTCGTTTCATCAAAGCCATGTTTGTATCGGTTGTAGGAAAACGGTCTGCTGCTTAAGATCTATTAGAAAATGATTAAAAAAACTTAAAACTAATCTAATCGAATACTTAGTAATAAAAATTGAATGCAAAGCGTTAGCAAGAGCAGTAGTACTTTTGACTTAAACGAATAATAAATCTATTTATAGTTTTAATTTATAATGAAAAATGAATTATTAAACAATTTAAATGAACGCGTTGAAATAAATGGCTGAGTGAAAGCTTTACGATTACAAACTATTCGATTGAGATAAGGGGAAAATTTTCAAGCCTAATGAAGCCTGTTACTCGTCGCAAAAGTGGTTCTACTCTCGAACTTCTGGAATGCTGTCAACGTAATGTAAAGTGTAGACATGTGTAGCAAGTGACCAACACTTTCCGAAGAACTATGTATGTACGAAAAGCTTATCATTCATCAGTCATACGAAAACGTTATTTGAAAACCTTTAGATCTGACAAATGATATGATGAGTAATTGATGTTAGTTAAGCGAATTGCCGCATAACAAAACGATTTACTGCAATTAGGTTCTGGCATTACTTTTGAATAAAGACCACGAAACGAACGAAATTTACTTCCGCAAGGAGGCAGCATTAGTTTTCATTTAGTTGAGTAGTGAACTTTTTTATAGCCTACCGAAAACAAATATATATATATATATATATATATATGTATGTATATATTCATATATAGACCTATTTAACAATGATCTTAACATAGTGGCCGAACACCATCATTTCTTGGTCAAGCCAGCTAATTGATCACGAATTGATAGCTTTCACGGAGTATTGTTTGACAGATTAATGATAACTGATCTGATCCGATCTGATCAATTTTGTACAATAGTAGAATAAGACTTTTCATCTCATCTTATTGAAAATGACTTATGCCCATAGCTTAGCGAAAACGTTTCGCAAAAAAGCAAAAAAATAAAATAAAAAAAAATAATAATAATAAAAAATGCAAATATTGCTTCCAGGAACGAATCCGAGTGACAGAAGTTATGCGAATTGTTTGGTAAAAGTGCTTAACATTCATTTCATGATAATTCAATGAAATCTTTTGCAAGGTATCATGAATTTGAACCCATTTAATGCAATGCTCTCTGAAACAAATGAAAAATACTGCATCGAAGAAACAAATTTTATTTATTATTGAAAATTGAATTCAAAATTAAGTTAAAAATTAATTGTGTAGATATTTTTCCCTAATTGTTTTTTCTTGGTTTTTGGGTTTTTTCTTTTCTTACAAAAATATAAAAAAAATGTTAATTAAGTAAAATTTATTTTTTTTATTTCTTGTTGCATTGAATTTGTTGCTTATACTTTCCTTGATTTTCATTAAACTGTTTGAGCATAAAAATTCAAAAAAAATTTTAAGATATATTATATAATAAAATATATGCTTTACCTATTTCGAAATTAATTATTATTATTATTATTATTTTTTTTTTTTTCTTTCAAATTTATTTTATATGGAATTTTTTAAAAAATTTTTTATTCCATAACATTTCTTACGTTTTGTTTTTGTTCTTGCTACGATTTCGAAGTTTCACAAAACTTTTATAAATATTTTCAAATCGTATATAAAACTTTTTTATTTATCTATTTTTGCTTCTTTTTTTTTTTTTTTTGTTTTCCTTTTTCGCTTACTTTGGAACTTTATTTCTTAGTCGGCCCAATTTGAGACACGCCGAAAAAAGTTTTCGCGTCTCCAAAGTTTGTATTCGACTTTGCGAAAAGTTTTCTTAGTTACTTGAGGTCGGTTCGCGCTGATTAATCGCAGCGGTTCGGGGCGGATACCATGTTAAAATTCATTAATTATAAACTTTCTTTCCGTTCTATTTCGCTGCAAAGTTTTTTTTACTCCATTTATGCAACACATTCCTAGCGAGTATCTAACACGTTTTTATTTCTACTTTTTAATCGTTATGATGTTTTTGAACTTTATTATTATTTTTATTATATTACTCTTTTGTTTCCCTTATTTTTCTAATAAGGTTTTAAGCGAATTTCGCGAAACTGTAACTGTAAGCAAAGTTTGCCAAGTCGTTGTTCAACACTCACTGTCTCTGAATTGCTGGCGTTTTTTGTAATAAACTCACTATAAACTTTTCAAAGTAAAAGCAGCATTAGCTGCAGCAACTCTACAAACGGACTTAGCACACGATACAAAAGGAAAACTTTATTGTTGCTTTTTTTTTTGTTCAAATTACAAAAATTTTTACTCGATGGAATTATGGCACAGGATGTTTTTGCTTTTCTTCTGTTTTGTTGTTGTTTATATTTTTATTTATTTCTTTTTTTTTGGTGTTATAGTTCACATTCATACACACACACACGGGCGCACAGACACACGCACAAACACATTTATGACGGTGTGTGCTGTAGATGTTCTGGCAGAAAACAACACACAGTTTATTTATTTATTTAGTTTTTATTTTTTTTACTTTCTTTTTTTTTTTTTTTAATATTCAAGGAAAACTTTAAAGCGCGCCGCGTCTCTACCTGTTCTAAGTTCACAACTAACTGGCATCAAACTACACGAGTAAAGTTTCCCAAAGTTGTCGAACTTTAGCGAATGCACACTGCACATACACACACAAATGTAAAAAGCAACCAAAATAGAAGTCTGCCTGTGGTAAACCGTCTAGCAAACGTTCACTATATACGTAACGTAACGTTCATATGGGGTCCTGCGCTTCTCTGCCTGGGTAATGACGTTGACGAGTTATAGCTGTAAACTAAATGCTAGCAACCAATACCCAATATCCTGTGCATGCTATACAAAATAGACACAACGACGATCCGTGTCTAAGCAGTTGGGGTACATAGCTGCACATACAAACATAATTTCGGAGTTCTTTTGATAAACAACAATTAGCTTTAACGCTCTCTTTGAGGTCCACACTGCTAAGCGTTACTTATACTCTCCATAATCGTTTCGTATTTCTAATACGCATGCTTGCGAATTATTGCTCCTTTTTAGCCTAAAAGAATACTCCGAAAAAATTCCTTTAAAGAACACGTGCTTACATCCAGTGTACAAACAAATCACTGCACTCTCTAAATTCTCATTTATGCCGGTTTTAAAGGTTCAGCCCCAACGTCAATTTCCCCATTTAAACGCATCCACCACCTTTTCATTTGTTTCTCATCAAGGTTTAATTGTAAATTCCTTTTAATAACTATGCTGGTGTACGATTTTTCCTATATATCGAGAGGCATTTCGTTCTAAATTATTTAAAAACACTATAACTCTACGTTAGGTTTTTTTTAGCCTCATCAAATTTTTTCGTTTCTAATTTCGCTGAACTGCAGCTAAATACGCATCTCACGCTGGTCGTGTTTTCTGTGTCAACAACGTTTAATACCCGTATATAACTTTATCCTTTCGTCCGAGTTCTTTTTGTTTTTTTTTTTTTTTTTTTCTCTAATATGTACACATTTCTATGCCGTCGGTTGCTTATTTGGTCGCTCATGTGTGTGTATGTACGCGTGTGTGCGTGTGTGTGTGTGTGTTTGTGCGTCGATTATTTTATTTTACATTTCAACTGCATTTCATAATGTGTCATTTTGTATTGTCTTTTGCATGTGTGTGTGTGTGTGTGTGTGAGAGAGAGAGAGAGGGAGAAATAAAGAGCCTTTTTTTGCCGTAAGTAAACTATGTTAAGTTAATGCAACTACTATTGCTAAGCCATCCGTTAAATTCAGTTTAGATTACTTTTTACATCGTAAATATTAAAAAATTTTAAAATCAAATTAAAATATCAACTCGTTTTTCAAAATCGGTCAACTCGCCTTCTCATAAACTTCATCTATTGACTTCATCTATTCCGCGATCGAATTCTATTGAACATCATCTGGTTAGAATTAAAAAAAATATGATTCGATATACGGACGAGGACGAACTTAAGTGCTGTTTAATTTTCGATTTACTTTTACAAGGACAATATACTTAACATTCAAATTATTGCTGATAATTTATTTATTATTCTCTTTCCATCAGCTGTCATTGTCAATACTATATGTGAAATACCGATCACCGGTTAAATGATATAAAAAATAGGCGAAAGTGAAAGTTTTATGTTTGATGGCACTTGGCTCATTACTGTATAAGAAGATGAAAGCGTGGACAAGAAACAATCATTAATACAAGTGCTCCAAAGCAATAAATTCTTCCCAAATAATACACCAGATTAGCAAAAAAAAAAAAAAGAAAAAAAGAAAAAAGAAGAGAAAGATAAAAATCGCTCTGCATACAAAGGACTTTGTCTTCTAAATGCTTATTAACTATAAATGCATTGCCAGAATTTGTCTTATAAATTCCACGAAGACTTATTCCCGTCGCGAATCGTTAGGTAACCAATTCCCGTTGGTATCAATCGATCATATCTTCTAATCTTCACAACCCAAATCTATACAAATTTACGCTGTACAAGTAATTATTTTCGTGGTTTTTCCATATTTTTTTTTTATAGATCCACTTCCGACTAATACAGCGAACTAGTACACCACACCATCTGATACGGAAGATAAGAAATTTTTATTTCTTTAATAATACTTTGTTTAGTACTGCAAGAGTTTCATGTAACACTAAAGCAGTTCCCTTAAGCGCTGCAGATGGCATTTTAATATGTCCCGCCGAGTGCGCGTTGGTAATGCTATGTTGATCAATGTCGCACGTATTTATTAAGCAATTTGCCCAAACAAGCCTATAAGAAATATCGCAATAAAATGGTGAAAAATGTGCAGCAAGTTTTTGTAGCACTTTCTTGAAATGTGAGTTTTTTTTATTTATAAGAATAGACTCGCATTTGTTGCACTGTTTGGGAAGCAGTTGTAAAAATACTGACTTATTGTGCTTGTAAGATGTCAGCTATATGCGGGAACTTTACTTTTTCATTATTGAGAATTATTTGTGGGCTTCTTTTCATGTTTTCCGGTGAAAGGCAGTCTATTGGTTCTCGCCTGCGTTCAGCATCATTGGTGCCTACATGACCCCGTCTAAAATCAGGAGATCAGCAACATATTGTTGTTTTTGATGAAGAAAACGACATTTATGAAACACTTTTTAACCCAATGCTAACTTCGAACGGAATTCTTTGATTGATTGATTAATCAACACACAAAAATGTGGATTTCTACAGGGTTTTAGAGGTAATAAGAAGAGAACCACTAAAATGACTGTGACTCACAAACTCGCAAATTCGACATCAGTCGTTGAGCGTTGGAACCGGTATGGATTTTTCGTTAGTGATGATTTCTATATGTCGATTCCGATGGGAGTTATTGGCCGATGTGTTATATAAGAGGAAAAAAAGTTGAAACCGGCGCGATGGAGTAAATTTTTAAATGCTCTTCACAGGCAACGTTGAACAAACAATGTTGAAATGAAGAGTAGAGCGATACTAAGCCTACCGGGTATTTATACTGTATTGTATCATATAGACACATCGGTTTTCGTTTGCATTAGCTGTGCTTGATAGGTTTCCATAGTGATGGTTTCATTTGTTTAGAAGAGACCATAACACACAACACTTACCTGACCCCCGCAGATATGATCGTCATGGATATTCAACTTTATCCGATCGGTGTCAATGCCTTATCTAGCCTACATAATAATATGTGGACTCTGGACAAGGTAACGCATCCATTGTTCATCCTTTGCATTAAGCAGGAAACCTAAAGTTCCTCGAAGGAGGAAACAGCTACAGCCCTTCAAAGGTTCACGGAACAGTGTTGAATGCGCTTTAGTGAGGTAACTTAATATTTGAAGTCACTTATAGCTTAAGGAAGAAGTCACATATTCATAGAAGTCACTTATTCGATAGCAAAGAGTACTAATTCCCCTCTCATACTTTCGCATCTAATACAAATTTTAAAATAGTTTCGCAAGAGTTCGTGTATAATAGTTGAAGGTCTCACTTGCCAAATCCACTAACTCTATAAAATTACAGGCACGGAAAAGTGATAAAATTATTGGTTTGCCAACGATTTCGTATGAATTAAATTTTTTAATTACTTTGTTAAAAGGTGTTTTAACTACATTTTTAGTGCGAATTGACTTCTGGCATAAACTATTTATTAAAAGTTTTGTCACTCAATGTTGTTTGCATTTATTATAGGAAAAATTTCGGGTTCAAAATGTACAGTTAGGAGTCAATTAAATGCGATGAAAAAAGAATTATCGAAAATATTCAGAAAATGGAATTAAACGGTTTGGCAAGTGAATCCGAATCCATGAATCGTGTCAGTTGATCGAATTAGGCAAGAGAATAAAGAAAAATTGTAGAAAAAGGCTAAAGCCGTAGGCACGTGAGACTACATATATATAAAAACAAGTAGGGAAATTAAATTCGGTGCGAACCGAATCTTTTATACCCACCACCGTTATCCTTAAAGCGATAAAAGAAGTAAAAGAGCAAAATTTTCATGCTCTGTAATATGGAGTGGGCGCAATCTATTTCTTTTATATTGTGGGCATTGTAGGCGTGTCCTTTTAAAAATTTAGGTCAATTTCAAATTCTTTTGCAAATTTATGGGCGATATCTTCATTTTCGCTAATGTTTACCACAATTATTACAAAGTTGCGCAAGCAAACAGATGGACAGACGATTAGGCGGATAAGTTTAGGTGCACTTCAAATTTGAAACTGACCAAGAATTTACACACTTTATAAGGTTTTTGAAGCTTGTTACTGTCCCTTTCAAAGCTATTGAAAAAAAAAAATTGAATTTTGATACACTATAAAATTGGGTAGCCGTGATCAATTTTCTCCATTACTGTGCACAAAAGCTGCAGCATAGCCCATAGAATATGCGTTCAATTTTTTGCATATTTATTTACTATAGTTTATGAGCGATGAGCAAAAAACAAATTTTTCATTTTCTTTGAAAAACAGAGATGTTCTCGGTTTACGTGATGCTGTGGGGATGTCACTCTATCAATTCGGCCCATTGTCAATACCAACTGGCGGGCAAGAGCTTTCAATATTTCTGCCAAATTTTAAGTCGATAGCTTCATGTTGGCGGCCAACAGAATGTTTATAGTAGACATTACGAAGACGGACAGGCGGACACACGGACAAACGGACATGCTCAAGTCGATTTAGGATTTGATGCTGATCAAGAATATTTATAATTTATGGTGTCTTTGATGCTTCTTTCTGGGCGTTGCAAACGTTTGGACAAAATGAATATACCCCTCATACTTCGGTGATGGGCATAACAACGGCTTAGCATTTTCAATCTATCCCGTTACGCAAATTGACAAGAGGAATAAAAAACTATGACAGCAAGTTTGTGCTTCTAGGAAGACTTTAAAAAAAGCCGCTTTCGTAACGTTAGCAGATACGTATATAATATGTAATGAATATATTGCGTCAAGTTTTTGATGTGTTATAGTCACATGTGGAAAGTCTAATATATAACTCCCGTGATTGGAAAATACAACTAACCAGATTACATACATCGGATAAGAATTTTGGATAACTGCAACCCAAACTTTTTATATTTATATGACAAATTCGTGCACTTGTTTATCATAGTGCTTTAAGCTTACAAGTGCTTGTGCTCAATGGGAAATCGTAACCGTGTTCTATATACCAAAAAATAGATGAACCAAGGTTCACTGTTGTATTGTAAAGGGATTTCTAGAATGCGATGTGTGAAATTAGGCGCAAAGTTGTTAAAAAAAGCGGAATCTATAGCATTGGACGGCAGGCACTAGAGCACCTGTTTAGCATAAATAAATCTTTCTGCCAAGGGTATCTCGGCACCAACCTAGATTTTGAATAGTTAAATTTTTGAGACGACCTGAAGAATGTCTCAAACTTGAAAGGGTTTCCCAAAACCATATGTAATTTTATTCTGCGCAACATCGCAGAAACGCCGCAAATCATGAGATATTTAATCTGTTGGTGGTTTGCGCGGCTTTCCTTCTTATATCCCGAATTATTTGTGGTACTGTGGACTGTTTGCGGATGTATACAACACTCAGGAGTACTTCGCACCATGTCAATCCGTCTGTTCATCTGCTATCGGTTTTGCTTACCTTACAGATCACAATTTTGGAGATATTTTGATGAAGTTTGCAACACCGACGTGCTTTGGACGAAGGACGAACGCTCCTAAAAATTGTTGACATCGGAAACCTTTTTTGACCACTTCCCATATAAAAAGTCGTTATTGATCGAATAACGGTATCAAGCGAAATGGTGTACGATACTTGTTGGCAAACCGTGGCCGGCTATAATGTTCTTGTTAGTTTTTCTCCGACTATTTTTTAGGAATAGCAAGCTTGATGCTAAGTCGAAAAAAATTGTAACAAGAAATCAGATCGTTTTCCCCATAATATACCACATTCTCAATAAACAAGGCAATGATCGCAATTGATCGTTGCAGTCTGTCCTCGTTTATTGAAGAAAAAAGAAAGAAAATAGGATTTAATAGCGCTATTGGTGTGAATTACGCAACAAAGCATCTTCTTTTGCTAATTACGCTTTTATCTTATATAAGAGATCAGGTTGTTGCCGTGTCTAAATCGAACCCGAAGATGCTGTTTTCTTGGTAAATTCCAATCGGTACGAACAATTAGTGTTAGGTAGGCCGTAAAGTCTTTTTAACTTCTGGCACTTCTGTGGTTTAGTGTGTATTCCGTTTCTTTTGTTATCTTTCTAACGCCAAACTTCTAACCGTTCAATTGTGTGCTTATCTAGACGATTATAACGGCTACTAATTAACTTGAAGGCCCGCATTTGATTATTTGATTATCTTCTACGTGTACCGATTTAAAATTTGATATAAATATTTCCTATATCCTAGAACTCGATGTGGATTGCTATGCCCCTGGTTCCGATGTGTTTAATATTTCTCTCCTTTTTTTCATTTTTTTAAAGCGAATCAAAAAGTTTTTATTTTCCTTTTTGTTTTCTGCATTTAATTAAAATGTTATTATACATTTCAATTTAAAAATAAAGGCACACGCACACACAATTCAGCAGAAGTAGAAAAAAACAAAAAGAAATTCAACGAACGCCTGTCATTCATACGAACACATATGCCTCAGTTCCTTGCGTTAAAATTAGTGTTAATCCTGCTGTTGAAACAATGACATTTTCAACCAAAACAAAAGCACTATACAAGAAAGTCGTTCACTCATTTCATATACACGTATGTGTGCAGATGTGCATATATACGTACGAATGTGCGTATGATGTTGCAATAATTAAAATAATTAAAATCCTCAAAGAGAAAAATCTCAAGATTGAAAAGTCGTAATTTAAGTCGTAAACATAACACATATGCGTACACATATATATATATATATAATGTGTGTGTATGTGCGAATGTATGTATTTCTGTATGCGTAGACGCACCCATATGCTTGACTTGAAAAAACCAAGCTAAGCAGTAGCTGAGCGAACATAAGCACATATATTAACAAAGATTGTTGTTTTTTTTGTTGTTTTTTTTTTTTTTTTTTTTAAGAAAAGAATAGAAATCATATCCTTGGGTTATAAGAAAGGATGTAAAACACAACATTGAGGATTTACACTAAGGCACACAAGTTTGCAGTTACATACAGCATACATGCGCTAGCATTATAAGAAACCAATAAAACCGAAATGAAAAGTTTTTGCAAATGATGTATCCGGCATCCAATAGAAAAGACAGAAAAAGCAAAAAAAAAAAAACAAAATAGAAAAAATTTATGAAATAAAACAAAACAACCGAAACTCTTAACGAAATTCATTTACTCTAAGTAAATGAGTGAAGGATGGAAGAAATTCTTGGCTTGTTGTATATATATTTCTTAAAATTACCACAAAATACACAGACACCAAACCATTCTGGGGCTCGAGAAGATTTCCTCTTTACACCCATTACCAGTCTGAATGAACGCCTTTATCTACTACTACATTAGCCCACAGAAAACACTACATTAAGAGAGTCGATGAAATTAAAAAAGCTTGGAAGAGCCGATGTGAGGACGGGCAGAGCCAGTTGCCAGCTTCAAATTAAGCTGAAGAATGTACAAAATTATCAACAACGGCTTGCAATTTTCTATTATAATGAATTTTTATACGTACGAAATATTCACGGAACCAACGGCGAATGCTACAAAATGATTGACGGCACATAATTAAATTAATTGAGTAATCCTTTGGCATCAACATATTATATCAACAACAGCAACAACAGCAACAACAGCAACAACAGTAAGAGTAAATACCACGGCATTCACTAAATCATGAACACGAAAATACGATAAATTCAATTCAAGATGAATGGGTTATGAATTGGGAGAAGTGAAAGTAGAATAATAAAAAAAAAAAGGAGTATGAATGAATTTCAAAAGGAAAAAGGAATTGGAGGGATTATCATAAGAATACAACGATAAAAACAACAACAGCAAGCAACAATAAGGCACATCACGAAAATCTTGCAAATGTTTGTCAAGAAAAGAATGTCGCTTGCTTAAGTCGTCCGTAAAGTGCTATACACTTTCAGTATACTTGACATGAATTAAGGAAGATGCTGGTGGCAGCGGTAAAAGAGTACTTTGGTTAAACAATAGAGGTTGTGCGGTTTTGCTGTTGCGGTTTACCGTTGATGTGCGTGAAACTTTCTTTTTTTTTCTCTTTTTTTTTTTTTTTGTTTTATTTTTCTTTTTGTTGTGTCTTTTTCTCTCTCTTACCACAATAAGCAAACAAATATTTAAGACAATGACAATCAAGCATTTGTGCCGTAGAAAGCCAGCGTCTATGACTAGGTGGGCACAATTTTTCTACACAAACTACGGTATCAAACTACGTACACAAGCAGCGTTTGCTTTGATGTATTTGCGGTGAAGAAATTTAAATTTATCTAAAATGATTGAATGTCATTGTACATGTATATGTAAGGAGCCCTTTTTTGCGTTTCGTTAGCATACGTATATAGATATATATATATATAGGTATATAAAGGTGGAGAAAAAACTTAATTTCGTTCAACAAAAAACTAAAGTCTGCGCTCTACTTTTCTTATCAACCATTGGCCTGTATGAGACAAATTAACGCTACGCATTCCCAATGAGGTAAGAAAACATTTGATTTCCTTTATAAATGGCTCTTCACTTCGTCTTGATTTGCGATGAAAAAGATTGAATCATTATCAGCATTCTATTTACAACAATAGCTTTAATATCCCAAATTCCAGAGTATGTGAACCGCGCAACTACAGGCTAAACGTTTCCAAGTTGGATGATATGAAAAAAGCGAAATGTTAAAGTTTCTCTTTTCGGATGTAAGATATCACGTGGTGGACATAAGGTTGGTTTTAATATTTAAAAATTTTATTTTTTTAATTGCAAAGATACTGTGCGTGAGCTCTTTAAAAAACACTCCATTAATGTCGTGAACACTTTACGAGTATTGAAAGCATAAACTGGTCGTTTCTGTGCCAAATATTTCAATGTTCGTATCAGGATGACTATGTAGCATCATACCTCAGTCCGTAGTTGAAAAACTGTTAAGCGACTTGAAGATAAAGCTAATTACAAAAAGTGGCGAGACTTTCTTTTGATGGCCTTACGATTGGACTGAACAAATGTTTACTGTCGAGCTTCTGTCAGCTAATTTCTATTGAAATCCGAATCATTCCTAAATCAGTGGATAAAGGGTGATATATAGAGTAAATAAAGTATGAGAAAAATGATAAACAAAGAAAAGTTTCAAATAAAGCAAAAGATCCCATACACGTAACAAGGAAACCTATACTGGCTTTGTGAGCCGATTGGAAGATTAGTCTTCGATACGGGCTGCTGTTGATAGAACATTGCGTAATAGATCTGAGCACATGCGATCAATAATTGCGACGACTGCAAACATCTTATGAACGGGAATAGTTCCATCGAAAATGTCTCGTAGATTGCATTCAAAGTGTGACGTAAAGACGACAAATCGACAATTCAGAAATAAGAACAGAAAAAATAAAAAATGGCTAAGAGATTGTTTTGCATTCATTCCAAACTCTGTAGAGGTCTATCATTTTCTCCCCATCATTCTGCGTGATGTGAAAAATATTTTAAAGACATGTCTGCGTTATAACCTTTCTGGCAGAGAACTGTTGTAGCAAAGTGTTGAAGGATATCTATTGAAATTGAATGGAGCAAAATGACGTATAAGTGGGAATCAAACTATTTTCAAATTTGAGCTCTTTAAGCTCAATCCCTGCTTAAGGCCAGTTGTTGGAAAAGTCAATTCGATGAATTTTTCCCTTATCTTTAATTCTTAACCATGTTCTTATGTGCATTTTATTATTATTTTAAAAATTCATAAAAGCAATTGAATGACTAATCATCGAAAAGTGAACTTACACGAGTTTGTTGCTGATTCAAAGGGAAGTTTTTTATGGCTTTATAGTAAAAAATGATATTTGCTTTTGAGAAAATATAAATTAAAGAAGTCTTTTAAAGGATTTGTAAGAAATTTTTACCATAATTTAGATAAAGTGTTAAACGCTTCAGTGTTGACATGAAAATTGTAAAAAGTGTTAAGCAACAAGATAACACATAACAATAACAGAAATAACAACAACAACAACAATAACAACGACAGCAACAAAGAGCGACCCATCATTGCAAAACAACGACGCCATAATTACTGTTATTACTCACTCGCTATAACTCAAAAAACGTCTTGGGCTGCTGGTAGTTAGAGAAAGCGAGCATGTGGTGGCTGGTTAAAAAGTTCCGTCAAAAACGTCAACAATAAACATACGAACACAGCTAAATAAGGATTGCTTGAAACGAATTTGCGTAAAGGATTCGAAAAGTAGATGGAGGGACAGTCACAAAGCTATTTGAAATACAAATGAATTAAAAGATTCAGCCAAAGACAGAGGAGTGTACAGTGTACGTAAATGGTAAAGAGTAAAAGGAAATTCAAAGCCAAATATAATCAACTCTCATTACAAAAACAGACGGAAATCACCAGAAATGCAGTCATAGTCAATGAATGCTGTTAGTAAATGAAAGCCATACGTACGTAGCAATAAGCGCGTATGATTTTATATCAGGCGAAGAAAATACACACAGAGAGTGGGAGAGAGAGAGAGCGAGACTTACATAAGATAACAAACCATGAATGCGAATTAACTGATGTACAGAAAGACTTGGAAAAAATAAATACTCATAGCAATGCATTCGCTACTAGAGTGTAACATAATGGGGGAAGAGCCACGACGGTTATAAAGAAAGACATTTTTCTTAAGGAATTTTTACAGATTTCCGATTCTGTGTGCGAATTGTCACAGACTCCAGCTGTGATTTTTGCTAATTTTTTTTTTCCTCTTTTTTCCCTTAAGAAGAAAAAGAAATAGCAAAAAAGCACTTTCCTTGTTAAAATATTTTAGCAAATGCTTGCTGTAGCTTGTATCTTAAACGGAATACTGAAATATAGAAATAAGTAAAAAAGAGGATTTTGTCTTTGTGGTTGTTGATGGCAAAGATTATGTGGCAATGGTGTGGAGTGTAAGTGAAACAGGATTTCTGCCTCTCACAAGATGTTAAAGTAAACTTTTAAAGGACTAACTATTTTCTGTCGTTTCTTGTTTTTCTATAGTAGAATGCTTTTTATGTAAGAGATGCTTGCATGTATTTTGGTCAGCGATATCTATTGGTGAAAATGATAAAGTAATTCAATGCTCATAGCGGTCAAATTCGATCATTTTCACCTTTCTCTGCACAAAATAATTGTTTTCCATTTACTATCAATAAGTTATTCAGCTATTCATCGAACGCTCAAAATTGCATTTTCAAAACTCACTACTTTTGTTGTCTGATTTGAAGCAATATGCTGCCGAAGCCCATCAACCGCTTTTAAAAGCTTACAGTGGCCTAGTTTCATTATATCTCAATTGCCGGTTTTGGTTTAAAAGTGGTGATATTGATGCCAATGGCAAAGAACGGCCTGCAGGACGTAAAAGTTCGGAGACAATAAATCGCAAGACTAACTGGACGAAAGTCCATCTCAAATACTCAACAACAATTTGTGAGTAGCGTAGCAGTTGATTGATTCAACTGTCCAACAACAAGATCCGAAAGGACGGAAATTGGCTACCGCATGAATTGACTGAAGACGCCATTTCAAACCGTTTCAACAACGCAGCTTTATTGCTTGCGTCGCATGCAGATGGTGCAATCGGCAAGGTGTAGTGTATTACAAGCTGCTAAAATCGAATGAAACTGTTGCTGCGGATGTGTGCCGACGTCAATTGAACGAGGTGATCAATGCATTGTTGGAAGAAGGACGAGCAAAGTCATTCTCTTGCACGAGAACGTTCGGCCACACGTGGCAAGAGTTGTCAAGGATACACTGACGCAACTCGAATGGGAAGTTCTACCGTACCCAGCCTCTTCTGATTACCATTTTTTCAGATCGATACGGTATCGCCATGTAGTCGGAAAGATAGGAAAAACTTGTAGGAAATGATCAAAAATATTTTGATTAACTTATCGTAATCGAGAAAAATTGTACCAACTTTTCTGAACAAATGCCTTTTTCAAGTGAAAAAATGATCAAAATACATGCAGTCACCTACGAATGCACTAATTTTGTCATTCCGTTTGCAGTCTATACACATCCATCGGGGCATGCATCCATCAAACATACAAAAGCTAAGATACATTGAAGATATATATGTGCAATTTAAATCTATATCTGCCTTTGAAGGTTGAACATACCACTGCGCATTCCCTTCTCATGACGCATGTTAACTGTTGTGTTGAAGTCTTCTCTGTTCAAAGCATTGTCAACGATATAATACACTTCGTTAATGGCGCTTGTCCTTCACTCATGCTTTCTTAAACTTCTCCTTTCCCGAAATCATACAAACTTGATCCCCAAACCTTTTAATTGAACGATCGCATTTCTCTAGATCGAAACGACACCCTTTCTAAGTAATATCACGTTTGCCTAACTCATCAGCCAAACGATCTTTTACAGCTCGTGTTGCTAAATATTGGAATGCTTTACGAGTGAGTCTAAAATCCTTCGATGTTTCTTGGAACATGTTTAAACTGCAATTGATGATAATGGAGCTTATGGAGCAAGATGATTACATTAGCAGCCATCTAGCTGACTTGTATATCACTTATGTTATAGTTTCTTTTTGAACATGAAATGTATCTACTTAACTAGCTAATCGGCCTATGGCTTGATATTTACTTAATAAATTAATAAAAGAAAGAAAATGTCAAGAATTTTGAAATGTTTTTTTTTTTTTAACGGCTTATATGACAAGATAGATGATAAAATTGAGTACAAGTGTATTTATAGCAAGCTCATATATATAGGTATGATCCAAATCGGGTTGCTGATATGTCTACAATTAAATTCAAATACGGTTTTCTTAAAGTTTATGTGTATGTGTCATTTTGACGTACAAGCTTTCGTCATTCTTCTGGTAAAATCATTCTGGCATTACTTTAGAACTTCTGACATTTAAGGATGAGAGACTGAATCAAGTGATTTTCACAGGTCGCTTTCATGGTCAGCTTTCCACCATTAAGACGGTTCTTCCGAGAGCCAAACAAGTATTAGGTGAACGCGGCAAGGTCAAGTATATAACTTAAACGTATTGAACCAAGCATTCTCCGTCTCTTTTGTTTTTCCACACTTTCAATTTTTGCTGCCTCATTAAAGATATATGTATGTGTTGTGTCATTGTCGTGATGGAAAATGATGGCTTTCTCATTGATCAAGGCTGGATGCTTTACTTGAATTCCGGGCAGCAGTCACATTACCTCTTGGCGACAGAGAATAAGATAAATGGTTTGAAAAGTTTGGATCTTTCTGCGAGCACTCATAGCACAAGGACATGTCGATCTGGCCTTTCTTATCATTTCAGTAGCTTGTACCTATTTTCGAACGTGATTGTTTTGCACTATAGACAAAAGTTGAAAGGATATCACACAATGTAGGGAACTTTTTCAGCATTTGGATCATTTTCTAAACGCGTTTGCTATCGATTCGATATGTAGATTGACACTTTTCACATGAGATTACTTTTAGTAAAATTAAGCGCTTCTTAAGTCATTTATGGGAGGTTACCTCCATCACTTTATGTATGTATTTGAAAGGCTTTCAAATTAACTTAACTTTCTTATTAATAGGACATCAAGCAAGTTTCGACACATCTGCAAATGCTACTCAACGTGTGTAAATGGGGATTTATCAAAAAAAAAAAAAGACAACTAACTTCGACTTTAGGGCGAGTCTCGGAGACCGACCAACTTAAGTCAATAAATAACAGGTAAGAAAGTTATATTCGGCGGGGGCTGAATCTCGCATACCCATTTCTACCCTTCTTACATTCTACTCTCCAAATTCTTTTATTTGACAACCACATCGCTAGAATTGTTAAGAAAATATTAATCTACCAGGTCGCGGGGTCTATCATATTCATTATAGAAATAACCCATTTTTGGCCAGATAATATGTCCTCATTCAAGGAATGTCCAGAATTATTTTTAACCTTCTGCCTTGGTTGCGTTATGATAAATAAGCATAAAATACCAAAAACGTGAAAAAAGTAGAATTTAATCACCTGCAACTTGCCTGGGCATGGCCGCTTTTTTCAATTTTCCCACGTAAAGAGTAAATTGTCGTAAAGTAAATGTGGAAATTTTCAGCCTTCTTACTTTTGTAGTTTCTGAGTAACGAGCGAAAAACCATAAATTTTTGTTAAGAAAAACGGAGTTTCATTCAGTTTGGGTTCCCCTGTGGGTTTCTGCTCTGACCAACTTAGCCCATTTCTCCTACCAAATTCGAAGTGGATATCTTCATTTTTGCGACCAGGGGAGTACCAACAACACACACCACATGGCTGAATCAATTCACAACCGACCTGGCTAAATCAATGTAGAATTTCACGCTGATCAAAAATATACATAGTCTTTTGGGTGTCGGAAGCTTCCTTTTGGGTGTTAGATACATTATGGACAAAAAGAAAATGCGTGCACTTCCGTCTTACAAGGGGGGGTGGGTATAAAAATAGATCTATTTTATTAATTATGAACATGTCCGTAGATTCACTGTTAAATTGAACGAAAATGATTTTTGTGCGCTAAGCTTGTGCTAAAGTTGTTGTCTCCTGTAGATTCTCAGCCATTAACAGAAATTTTTTGAAATGATATATAAATTTATTGTTTCTCGCAATCTGCATTTACTGGTTATTTGATGAATAATTCTCCTGCTGCTATAATCCCGGTTTTTGGTGTTTTGGTGTAAAAATAAACCTTGCTCTTCGGTATGTGCTCATCTAGGTCGAAAAGAATTTTTCCAATCTGATTGATCGAGGCACGCAAAATACTTAGATCTGCTTTTGTCTTAATGCGTCGAAGAGGTGGTGCGCTCCATGCAATTACTTTTCCTGCCTGAGAAACTTCTCGCAGGTCGATCAACGATAAACTAGCAACATTGTTAATGGGTCTGTGTGGGTTGTAATACATACCTAAGTAAGCTCTGGTTCGCGGACGATAGGATATTGCCGCAGGTTAATAGATGTCGTGGACCGTCGTTCAAGTTTTTCCTATGAACTTTTGCACTCCATCACATCGAGAATTTTGAATAGTACTCTCCTATTATTGTTTTCGTAGGATCCCGATAACGCTTCATCTTAACATCACCTCTACTATTTATAAGCTCTTCCTCATATATGCTTAGTTTCCAATTACTTGGAACATAGTTCAATATGTACTTGATGAGTGGATGTTTCTTAATATTTTCCATTTTAAAAGATAACACTGGCAAGTTTACAATAAATTTCTGTTAGGGTACAAACAGTGGGTTTGAAATCCATTTTAACTTCACGTAAAGCATGAAATTTCAAGTCACCGAAGATGACGCTCGAAAAGCGTTTCAATTAGCTTGGCATAGTAAATACTTTTCGCTAGCCTGAGCTATAATTTTTTTTATTAAATAGTGCCTTCTTTGGTTATATTTATAAATATATATGTGTACGGGCTAAATTATACGTTTGATTTATTGAAGAGTACTCGAGTACCGTATTAAATATGCGTTGCCGATTAACCCCACTAGGAGACCATTGAGTAATAAACACTGATTATCAATGCGTGATTTTCGTATGTATTGCATTGCATTCACTTTTCTTGCGATAATTTCTAAACGTAAACGGGATAGGAGTATAAAGCGCCTAACCGCTGAACACTGAACACTGAACACTATTACAACAAGCAATGCTTCTTTTCCTACTTAAGCAGATGCGATAACTTTATACATTTTTAATTGAAAGCAATTAAAGTTTCAATAGCTTACACATACTCGTCTACGCATTCTTGCACCTCTTGAATACAGCTAGTCTTTGACTACGGTATTAACTGAGTAGATTATTACATGCGTTCAGTGCGTTATGTATGGCAGTAAAAGAAAACCTGTGAAAACTTTGAACACATAATATAAATTATCAATAACAATAATAGTTTAATTGGTAGAAAAAGTTTTGCGTGCCAGTATCGCATTATACTAGAAAAGTAATTTCCAAATAATTAAGCAAAATAGAAAAAATAAATTCCACCCAAGAGGTCACTTGTCATTAATGGTGTGAACGGCGATAACGAAAGCGTACAGATACAAAAATTTTAAATAGTTAAAGATTAAATAAAAACGCTAATTAAATTCAATTAAATGACAATCAAACAATATCCAGTCGAGGCCAAATATTATCAGAAGAAAATACGCAGACCTTACTTGTCAGTGGGAGAAGTTTTTTGTTTTTAAAGAAGAAAAAAAAAAAAGAAAAAAAATCAACAAATGCTTAAGACATACGGCTTTCTAGCGCAATTATGTCCTTGTTTTTTTTTTTTTTTTTTTTCTTTAGGAAGCATACTAGGAAAAGAAAGGCAGTAACATAGAAATCAACATTTCAACAATTATTTTTTATTTCCTTCACATACCGTGATTTCGTGCCTCATTCTTTTAATTTTTTGTTCTCTAATGACATGCCGAGAAAAGCTGACACGCAAACTTATAGTTTAACATGCGAATGACAGCAGTTGATATCCCTTAAGCCTGTGGGAATATACTTTACCTCCTTCTCCATTTACTTGACACTACCCGCTGTTTTCTTTCGACACTCTGACTATTCTCCTAAGAAATATAATTTTTGTATATTTTTTCCATTGACATGCACATGTACGCCTAGAAGAAAATTTCAATGAACAAAATCTATAATAAAAATAAGTTTATAAAATGATCTCGAACGATTTTACTTTTTTGACGACATTTTGAAAAAAACTCAAGTAAAAAGAATTTATTCTCTGCCTGCTCAGATATCGGGTGTTAGCGTTGATTTTCAATTCTTGCAGCTTTAAAACTTCCACGACTAGACGAGACACAGGTGGATGTGGTTAAATCAATTCAGAATTCCCGCATGATTATCCGAGTACATGAGAATTCGCGGATTCAGGTCTCCATGTGGCAGACTATACCTAGCTGTTGTTCTAGCGGCAGCTCAATCAGTAAACATATGACACTTACACACTATCTACTATGGTGCTGTAGCCACATCCTACCTTATCTCTTTCGCCACTTTTTACCGACTATCAGCATGTATGGGACCTTGGGCCACAGCACCTCGGTGTACCAGACAGACAAGCCTACATCGATTCAGAGCATTATGGGATGTAATGGAAAATGGCTTTGTATCAAGTCCTTCTGAGTGATACATACAATCACACAAACTTTACACCATAAGTGGTGTTGTGTATAAGGAAGTAACACCTCTCTACCAGCTTAAAACAAAAACATTTCTTTAACAATTTGTTTGACTTAAGGTAATAATATAATAACACCGGGAGTCTATTAAGCAAATTGAAAAAAAAACGAACCGAGCCATTTTCGCAAGAGCCCTGTAACACCTAACGTAGCTGCTCTAAATTTCAACTCGGAACTCAAACGTGCGTAGATGATTGTGAAAAACTCTTTGATTTTGATTTTTGATTTAAGCGGATACGTTTCGGAGAACGACTTCTTTCAGCTAATGGACTTTTTTCACATATTCTACGACGTTCAAAACTTCCTTTAAGGCCTTAGATTCTTTTGAGAGTGGTGGGTATGCTGCGGGAAAGAAGAGTAACGAACAGAGGAATGAAAATCTTTTGGAACAATTTTATAAACATTTTCATACGAATTTTAACACATTTTTTTAAAAATTTATCTCTAGGAAAAAATGTTGGATAAAACTAGAAGCTGATCTCTTTGAGACAATTAAAGTAATTGTTATTTTTATAGCACAAAAATATTATGTAAATATTTTTTTGTTTAAATTGAAAATAAAGGAAAAAAATTTTTAAATGAATTAATAAACTCCCTTGACTATGATGGCATAAATATCACATAACAATATTGATGACTGCCGGCTGAGTATCACAAACCGAAAAGAAAGCATAACACAGAAGAATGAATGAAAAGTTGACAGTCGATAGACGGACGAATGCAAAAGGAAGGAAAAACCGAAATGTCACAACACATCACTACCATGGGGGTTTCCAACGAACTCCTTGCAAGTCTTGCAAGTCTAAGGAATGCAAAATAAGAAAAATACGGTATTTAAAGTAAATTACACCATTGTGACCGCAAGCCAGTAACAGCACAAATAACTGCCAGCAAGCATTATACAAATGTAAATTTTCAATTTAAATGCAAATATCAATTTGTCAATTTTTGAATATTACAATATTTTTTCCCTTTTTGTTGCTTCTCATGCACACCATCGATGCCATGCGGTGTATTAGATTTATGTTCTCATATGTATCTCGAGGAATGCGTATTAGATATCTCGCCAGAAATGGACAAATCCATCATCAGCTTAAGTCCACCTATAGTACAGACTGCATTTGCCAATCTGTCAGCATATAACTAACTACCTGTCCATGCGCATATTTATTTGTTTCTTCTTATCTATCTGTCCATACGTTCGTTTGCCCAGTCTGATCATCTGTCAATTTTTCCGTCTATCTGCCCATTACTTTTTCCGTCTAACTGTTCGTTTATCTATTCGTCGTGTCTATCAATCCCCATATCCTTTCATATTTTCCACAGTTAAAAGAAATTAAGATTATAATGAAGAAGACGATATTTCACACATGCAGTCCTAGTTTTGGTTTAAAAGGCAAAAGTGTTGTAATCAGACATCAGATAGATATACCTGCACTTACTAAAGACCGAAGCATTTGAGCATTGAGTACTACTTCCATCCATTTTAAACCATTATTTATTTGCCCCGTATGGGATGAGTATTCCAGAGTCGCCTCAAAGTAAATGTAAACTTCTTATGTGTTTTTTTTTTTTTTTTTAGCTTCTTAGCCTGCTATGGTTTGATTATGAAATTATGTGAAAGCTTAGTTGACTAGAGAGAGACGGAATGATGCGGGAAAATTTATTATAAGAAAAAATTTACACTTGTTTCTATTTACAACCGAAGAAGATGTCCATCAAGTCCCATGTGACTTTAAAGACGAATTTTACGTTTGCGCTTTCCTGACTGTTACGACGACTGTGACTTTCAGTAAAATTTTACATTTTTTTCAAGGTTTTTCCTTAATTAGAAATTCACATCATTTTTTATTTGGGTTATTCAAAATTATTCAAAATAACACGAATGGCAATGAAACGAAAAGAACAAAAAAAAAAAAAAAAAAAACATGAACGTCTTACGAAATGAGGTAATTTTCAGTGTAAGTTAATATTTAAAAAAGGAAACAAAATTCTTTTTATGGTTTTACGGTTATGTTTTAAATTTTTATGAACTTCTGAAAAAAAAAAATGCTTTTTTTTTCAAGACTTAAAATATTTACATATTGGAAAGGGGAACCCGAATCAAATAAAATGCATGCAGCATTCTAAACGCTTTACACTTTTGATTTTGTTATTGTTGTTTAACATTTTCACGCCCATCTTTAAGTGCGGGCACCTTTCGAATTTCTTCAGTACTTGCTTTTTTTCTTGACTACTCAATACGTTCTCATTTGCTTTAGTCTTTCATTGCTCGCTATCGTCCTTCACATATATCGACACTCGAAATTTCAAGTTATACATGATTCATCATATCATTCGTAACACATTTGTAGAAATGTTAGCTAAAATATCAACGAAATCGTGCCACTTTTAAGTTGCATTAGTATCGTAACACTCGAGTGCCATATCATTAAATTTGATAGGTTTTTGTGGATTGGCGAACAACAAACTTTTGCATATATATGAAGAACTGCTAGAGTCCGGTTTGGTAACAGGCGGTGGTGGGTCTTCAAGATTCGTCCAGGCGGATATCCTTTGTAATGCAAATCAAGTGCGCTGCCAGGTTTTTGAATTTTTAACCTTTTTTTAACTGGTTATGGGTGCGCGTAAGCACCTGAACCTTTTTTTTTTGTTTTCATCATTAACATGAAATAATAATAAAATAGCAATTATGCTGTTGTTACTTTCTCATATTTTGTACACTTCATTAGCGTATGTTCAAAAAAAGGCAGGAAAAACAAAGGCGATCACTTTAGCAAGACCGCTGTGCAAAAAGGGTTTTAATTCAATGCGGTTACCAACAGTAACCGTCCGGTTTAGTAGCAAGTGGTCATCAAAAAAAGTGAAAAAAGATTTGCTTGAGCAGCAAAAATGGCAACAACACCCACATTTTTGAAACATTTTTTTTTTTTTATCAGATTTATAATGAAATTTCTGAATTTATCTTTATTACTGAAAAAAAAAGAGCAGTTGATTATAAGATTTTTTCGCTCCATAAATGAAAGAATGAATACCTTAAGTGATTCTGTATTATACACAAAAGAAGGGTGAGAATGAATGTAGAACACGTTAGCTAAAGAGATAGAAAAATCTAGTTTACCTATAAAATAGAATTTCGATAAGGAATTTCCTTTTGAATAAGTCCCTTATATATGTAAGTCTTGCTGGTCGAAATTTGTGCGTCTCGCCCCTAGACACAAGTAAAGCAGGATCAGGGAAGATGTCATGTGAAATCGATATTAAAAATCGACCTATGTATTAAAACTGCTACCTTGGAATTAATGCAACCCACCTATCCCTTCCGGGATCTTGCAGTTGTATACAGTTTGTACTTTAATATGTAGTCACCGCAACGAAGGCAGCTACAGAGGTATATGCATCATTTCTTCTAGTGTGTGTTCATAATTACAAACTTTCGTTAACTTGATGACTTTTTGGAAAATTGACTTGTGTCGCTTTCGAAATAAACGTTTGATGTTGATATGTGGATGACAGGCGAAATATTTGGAACTTTCGCTTACTTAACCAAGCGGGAAGCGATGTCGTTCTGCTGTTGTACTGTAGACTTGTGCTTTGATCGATTTTGCCTACTTTGCCGGGCGTAAGAGTAACGTTTTGCTACATTTTATATCTTCGTTGCTAAGAGGAGAAGAATCTTTATCGTAAGATATTCTAAAGAAGACCGACGGAAATGCGTAGATTATGTCGGAATTTGGTGCGCTCTTTATAGCAACACTGCGGTGGTTCGATGCTTGCCTTAAAAAAAAGCTAATGTAATTTATACAAACTTTCGATAAAATCCGGCTGCCATTGTCCTGCGACACGTACAGCTTCTGCGTTCGACTTGTCACCTTACTGATGTTATGAAAACCCCTTCCATTTGTTTTACACGAGCGGCAAATTTTTTGAACTGACTATCGTTAAAAGAGAGTTTCAAGACCATGGTGGCCATTATGACGATGAGCTCGAAAGTTTTGTCAAATAGTGACACTGAATATGTACTAAAAACGCTTTTAATACGTCAAACTAGGGAGTGCTCCCTAATGCGTAAAGGCAATATTTCGCCAGTATTGAGTTAAAATTGAGTTACTTCTGCAAGAGGAGAAGGAGAAAAGTAAGAAAAAGATATAGATATGTATATGTACACCTTCATATCGACATGCAAATCTTTAGCCCAACAGAGAAGGCTGGCTGGTTAACCGAACTTTCTCTCCGCAAGCCAGAACTATGCAATGTAATACAAATACGACAGTAGAGAACACAGAAACATTGTAGGAGTCCGACAAAGATTTATTCTTTGTCCATTCCTGTGGAATCTCATGTATGTGTGGCTGTTTAATGTTGAATTGTCAGTAAGAAGAAAGTTGATCGGTTACGCTGACGATGTCGTTCTGATCGGACAGTAAGAATATTCAACAGCGTCCTCTGTATCCTCTATCCTCTACGAATAGAAATCGTTGCAAAGGATAGTTTAAGGCCGATATACAGGTGGTTACATAAGTCCACGATGACCGTGAAATGCGTCAGTTATTTATTCCAGAGTAAAGTTAACGATGGCAGCAGTCACACCACCAATCTTATTCGAGGACAGGAGGTGATTTTCGGTATAATCTCCTCGAATATCGTAGGACCGCTAGACGATAGTGCGCTACCGCTGTATCTAAAAGAAAAAAGTATACATGGATATGTGTATGCGTGTACAGATAAACACCCACGATGTTATGACAAAGTTGAAGTATTCAATAATGATTGATTGTGCAAGATGCACACCTATTACCAAAGCATTTTCGGCAATGAACATAGAAAGGGAACGGAACAGCAGCTTATTGCTTTGTTCGGCAAACGAGCAAATACTTTTTGTACTGAAAAAGATAATTTCATATAATAATCAAATGTGAACGCAGGTTCCTTACTCAAGCTCCTGAACATTAATGCAGTGCATTATGCACTTCTGCATTCTTCTAAAAGCAATTTTAAAGCGATAGGAAAGTTTGCATATATTTTTTCTTATTTACACATATAATTAATTTGTAGGTATTTCACTGTGTATATACACATTGTAGAGGTGTATTTAATCAGTTGATTATTAATCTTCTACTTGCTACTTGTTGTAGTATTTTTTAGAAAAATTTTTAACATAAAAAGTGAAAAAGTTAAGAGATGTGACAATTTAACACAAGTGGATGCAACTTTTTCTTACTCGTAAAAGTGAAAAGAATTAAGTTAAAGAAACTGAAATTACAACAACTAAAATGTATTTTAAAAAAAGTTTATTTTACTTCAGTTATTGTTAGTGCATTACACTATCTGTGTGTACATACAACATTCTATTTGTTAGGGAAGTCGGCAAAGTTTTGAATAATTTTGCTAAAGTCATCGCGCTTTTACAAAACAAAGACTTTTTTTTTTTTGTTATACGTTGATTATGGAAAGTGAATAAAGCCATAAATTTTTTACATGAAAGCAAAAAATAAACTCCATAAATAAAGCGTGAGAGAGAATACAATTATTATAATTATTATTATTATTATTATTATTATTATTATTGTTATAATAACTATCATTATCATGATTATCATCATCATCATCATCATCATCATCATCATCATCATCATTATTACTTCAATTTTATGATATATTCAAAATCAGTCGACGTAATATTGAATTCATTTCGTTTACAATATTTAACCAATATTTACCCACTCAGCATTGAACACAATATGTGTAGTAATCAAACTCTTTATTAACACATGAATGTGTACATACACACACAGGCATCTAAGTGGGTATACAATATAATAAGTATTTGTGAGTATTACATATTGAAACCTTTTTCTTGCTTACTTTCTAACCGCACGTATGTATATGCATGCATACAAGCAAACTAAAGCAATTGAACTCATTTGAATTTCATGGAAGTTTTCCTGGTATCCTTGCCTTAGGCGAAATAAAATATTGAATATGTTATGGCAAATAAATGTAAAATTTTTTTCCTCATCTCTATAAAAATTTTTTTTATTTCCTTTACATCGTTTTTCAAACATGAAGTAAAAAATCTCGAGCGTTAACAATACAACTTAGCGCATTGGTTTAATGCTAGAATTTCAATGTTTTGCTTGATTCGTATGTATCCACAACATAAGAGATGGGAAGCATGCTTACATTCCCTCACAATCATTGTGGCAGACAGTAATAGTCATCGAGTTTGTTTTCAGTTGTTAAGCTTCTGAGAATTGCGACGATGACGACGATATTTGCTATCAATCGCAATCGCTTAACTATGATCGTGATCCGCTCATAAAGTAAGAAGTCTAACTAGGCATCATATTTGATGCTGACGCAACATTCGGATAGAGAATTTTCTCTTTGGACTTTGGTTCGGGAATTAATTCTTGGGAATTAATGCGTGATCGCACTTTCACAAAAAGAAAAATTTTGCGATTCACATGATTAGAGCGGTGGGTATTCAAGGTTCGCACCGAAGTTATTTTCGTTACGTTATATTATTTGTATAAATTTTCTTTATTCGCACTCTCTTGTGCGTTAGTTTGGAAAAAAAAACCAAATCATAGTAAATATTATATATATATATATGTGTGTGTAAATGTATATGTATACATATGTGTTTGCATTGGTCAGTCAAGTGTGCAAACCACTAAAATAAATTCAATTTTCAAATGTGTAAAAATACAAATACCAACACTTACGCATTTACTAACGTACATTGAAAATATTCAAATTATATGCGAAATGTTTTCATAAGAATTCATTCGGATTTGTACTCTTTTCAGATTCATTGCTGGGTGGGTATTTCTTATTACTATCCTGGGTGTTTATCGTGTGACGAAAGGCTTCACTTTAATGTTCGTTAAGCTTTACGTAAGATGCCCGATCAAAGACTAACTACTGAAAAAATGTATAAAACAAAGTATTCTGTTACTAACCCACTACTCCTATTTGGAGCGGGGAGTAGCAAGCATAGCAGGAAAAAGACTGTATTCAGCTTTGGTTCAATTATTGGATAGAATGTTTGGATTTATTTGAAATCAAGCTTTTTTCTTGAATTCACGATTTTTAACCAAATGCATCGACCGGCTTAAGAGGTGTTGGCTATTCGGGTGATCGAAATTCAATATGTTCATTCCATCTATTGCGTTCACATTCATCTACACTACTATGTGATATCGACCGACAATATCGTTGTTGTGAAGCCTAAGAGTTTTAGAATACGTAACACCTGGCGATATTTAAAGACTTACATGCTACGTAAGTGTAAACAATTTTTTTTTTCTTTGTATAACTTTAACACAACGGGTGATGACATAATTTTCCTTCTTATTTACTATATATAGTGAAATTAATATTGAAACGAGCAAAAAAGTTGTTAAAAAAGAAAAGTGGTCAACTGACAGTTCCATCCACGCATTTATCTAACCTCTAAGGTCAAGAGTAAACAGTAAGAATTTAAAGTCAACTTTTGAATATCATTTGTGTTTACGGGGGAGGCGCTTAGACTAACCATGCTGTCTTTGATACGAAAAGTAAACAAAAAAAGAACACAAGTACGAAAATTATATTCGTCCGCGGCCGAATCTTTTATACCCATCACCGTTATCCTATATCAATTCTTCAAATCCTTTTATTTGGTAACCATGCCCACGGGATTGGAAAGAAAAAATTAATCCATCGTGCCGTGATTTCTGCTATATTTAATTTAGAATTAGAACACAGAAGGGTATATAGAAGACTTCAACCTTCTACCTTGCATAATTTATGAACAATGAGCACACCCCCGAAGAAATTTGTTTGGAGAAGTGGATATGTGTCGAGTTTGAACTTTCCTGTGGGCGCTTTTGAACAATTTGTCCCATTCTCCGATAGCTTCATTTTTGCGACCGGGTGAATGTTTATCACAACATATTACACAGACAGACAGACAGACGGGTGGGCGAATATGCCCAAATCGGTTTAGAATTTGGTGCTGATATAGTTCATGGGTTCGCTGAAAGTTGCTTCTGGGTATTCTAGACGTTTTGACAAAAAAACTTATACACCTCTTTAATATTTTAATATACGTAAAAAGCTAAAATGCTTCTTCTTCTTTGATAGAATGGTAGATAGATCCATCCAACTGGAATCTAACCAACTTTTCTGTTCTTTAAACTGGAAAAGTGAAGTGAAAATATTCGAGAGTCTACTAGGCGTAGCTTTATGCGTCTGATCCCATTTCATAATACATAGGTAGGGGTGTCAAGGGGGGCCAAGGGGTGCTTGGAATTATATGCTCAAAAAACAATATTCTCAAATTTTGTTTTTTTCTTAACCTGAGCTTCAACCTGAGCTAAGGAGATATATGCTGAGTTCGGCGACCTAGTGAAAAAAGCAAGCAAAAATTGACGTGAGTCAAGCACGGCTCCGATCAGAAGCACATGTAGTTAAGGGAGGATCTTATGCTTATCTTTGAGTGGATGTACCATGTTTTTGCTTTTTATACGGATTCCATACGGATGGAAGCAACTAACTTTTACTAAATATTTACATATTTGTGAAAAATGACACAAACAGCGCTATGTAGCCTTCTTTACATTCAATCGTCCATACATTCTTGGCAGTTCGGTTTTTTTTTTTTTTTTTTTTTTGTAAAACTACAACTATCTATCGGTCTACGGGTCATATGCGTAAATTATATTTTCTGACATAGACGCCAAGGAAATTTACACACATATGTAAAGATATGGATAAACATAACGAATGTATGAATGTGCAAATGTTTTACTTATTTGTATTTACAGCACGGGATTCGCTTCTTTTTTTTTTCATTTCTATAGAACGAAGAAGAAAAAAAAAAAAAATAATAAAAGAAGAAAATAAAGAAGACTGGTTTGTCACGCACATGTTGACAATAAAATGAACACAATAACATAACAACCAACATATTTACATATGCATATAAATAAATACAATAAATATAAAATTTGCATAAAATTCAATTTAAATTTTCTTACAACGTTTTCTATCTTAATTTTTAATTCAATTTTTTTTTTTTTTTTTTTTTTTTTTGGGGTAACAGCGAAAAATAAGTAGATTTCAATAAATAACTCAATCAGTCTATGTATGTGAAAGGCCATAGGACACTATTTATTTAGTATTTTTTATTTTTTTTTATTTTTGGGGGGAATCGAATAAAATAAAAATCAATTTTTTTTTATTTAAATTAATTTTTTCTTCGAATTTGTTTTTTCTTACTTTACTTTTTTCAAAACTTTGTTTTTCCTGTTTACATAAAATAAAGTAATAATAGCAAAAAAAAAAAGCTGGAAACATTGCTCTGACATTGATTATAATAGTGTGAACATAAAAGGCTATAAATTAGGGTTAATCGGCTACAAATAACTGGAAAAAAGCCCTAAAATATTAGGAAATATATGTGCATGCATGTGTATCCTTGTTCATGTATCAGCCGTTTAACAGTTTTGTCATGAGTTGCATGTTGTCACGTTATAAAAACAACAAATTGCTTAGCTATGGCTATTTTCCTGTTTTGCTTTCTCCTTCGTTCGCTTCGCCAACCGCTACTGAAACAAAAGACAATATTAACGGCCTGCTTGCCAGCATAATGCTTTTTTAGCGAGTATAACATTTCGCTTTAGGTATTTTAGATACAATATATGTTTATATTTTATATATACATATGTATATGTTGTCAATAAATCTTGAACCCTTTTCTTTTTGCAGCTTTGGTTCGCATTCTTAGCAAAATGTCTTTGTAAGACATTTAACGTATATATAGCCTACCTAGTTACATGTATGTTTATGTGTACATATGTGTATTTGTGTCTGTTAGTTTGTTTCGAATATCGTTTGCTGTCGCCTTTATGCAATTGTTCAAGTTCCGTTCGCTAAAAACGGAAACGGAAACAGTATACCGTCAGTTCTATAATCGATTAACTCGATTTAGATTGAACTTTATAGCCGTTGGAACACGTCGTTGTTGTTGTTGTTGTTGTTGTTGTTTGTGTTTTCACAATAGTTTGTTATTCTCTTATTCCAATTCACCGAAAACGCTTTCACCGCACGCTATTATTTTTTAATATTCTATTATATTAACCTTACTTTTTTCTTTGTACACTTTCAAACACGTTTGTAACCTTGTGTCTCAATCCATTTTTGTTCATTTTGAAATGCTCTTCTGCAGTTTACGTTAGAAACCAATAATAATAGATGTTTTTGTAGCCATGACTTGACAAAACGCAAAATAAAAAAAAAATTAAACATTAAACCATTACACCTGTCGTACTAGCGCAATAAGAGCTACACTACCTTTTCTTTTTCTTTATTTTTTTTGCTCTATATGAAAATAATACAGTTATTATACAGTTACTGTGATAACTGTTGCATTTAACCGTTTATTAGACTTTCTAAGAACTAATAATAAAGATGGCGAGTCCCTAGTACGTACGGATGTGAACTGAGTAAACTGAATAAATAAGTAATGTACAAAGTTTGACCTCCAGCGAGAACCCAATAATGTGGGACTTTTCGCCACGATTTAATTTTTAGCTCTTTTGAGGTTAAACATTAAAGTTTCTTGCTCAAATTGCGTCAGTCCATGCGTTGACAAGTTTCGCAATTTATTTGCATTTTTCAGCAAAATCTTCGTTCGTGTTTGGCAAATTTTGAAAACCCCCTCTCGCGGTCATTGTAAACATTTTGAAAAGTAAGCAATTCAACGTTTTGTGAAAAAACATTGCCTATGATCTGGAGTTCCTGTATTAACATCGCATGTTAACAGCGAAGCAACTGGTACGACAGTGTTAAACGTAGACGTGCTAGTGGTGACCCGAATTTCTTACAAATTGCGCAGCTCTGCAATCGGTTTGTGTCGTATTTTTGAAAGGAAAAGATTTCTTCTTCTCGTCTTGCAGCTTAAATTGTTCAGGATGAATTGTATGAAGCTTAAATGTCAGGGCTTCCGATAACGACTTGGAAGGGCCAAGCTCAAATCCTGGTATAATAGACAGTAAATGCAAATGCACTTTGCTACAGATGCTTGTTGGTCAACTTGTGCTTTACAATTTTATTCAAAATTGTCGAACGAATACGGCTTTTCTTGGAGACGTGCGTATACTCTTGTTTTATGCCTATCCACGGGAAAGGCGACATATTTTTTTTTTCAATATGTTTGCAACACCCAGAAGGATGCTTGCGAGACTTTATAACATACATTTATTCTTGATTAGGATCAAATCCTAAATCGATCGAAGCAAGTCAGTCCTGCCTGTTCCCCTATTCGTTTGTTTACTTGACTGCACAAAGCATCCTTTCGATCGCAATAATTAAGATGTCGCCATGAAATATGGCAAAAGCATTTGAAGTTCTTGCGCACAGAATGCTATGGAAAATGAGACTGATCACGAGTGTACCATGAAATAAAATTAGGGGAACCTCCACGCCTTTTTTTTTTTTTAACCCTCTAAACCAGTATATAGAAGATGAATAGGGCCACTGTAAAACTCACCCATCCATCGATGAGTTTCAATTGCTGCTCCCTTTAAATGCACGCAGAAAAATAGAACTCTTTTCCGCGTTGTTTATACTTCGACATAGAAGGATTGTTGAAAACTTGTAACCTTACGATGAACCCCTAAAATCATAATCTGATGCGATGTAATTGTAAAGCAATAAAAAGTTTACTTGTCCCCATAATAGAAACACCACACGTTTATACCTATGACTAAAGAACATAGATTTCGCTTGTGACAAATAGAAATGTGCGTCAGAGGTTCCATCAAATATATATATATGTCGCTAAATACTCCAGACTTCTGAGTCTATTTAAGCGCCCACCGCCACCCGTAGTAGATGATCGCAAAAGTTTAAAAAGGTTATAGCCATCAGGAGATATGAACTTAAAATATTCTTGAGTGATTCTTAGAATCAAAATTCCGATATGAAAATGGACCCAAACAGCCAAATGACTTTGCCTGATATACATTTTATATCGAATCCTTATTTCGTAAGAAAAGTGCTAAGAAATGGAGCATGCAATCGCGGTTAGATTTGCATCCACAACCGCACTATACGGTTGTATATCGTTTCATTTACAACAAGCGTCCATTACAATTTCTACAAGAGCTTCCTGCTGTTTAAGAATTCAATGTGGGAGCGTCCATACTTGAAGTCTATACAACAGTCAAGCCACCTTAAAACGCATTTAAGGGGCATGTACTTGTTACTTTGAACGAGCTGAGCAAGCAGAATGAAGTACGCCGTACGTCGTTATCTGGCAATGACTCTTAAGTCAGAAAGGGAAGTCGGAAGGAGAAGGAGACATCCCGAAACTGTCTACAAAGGCATACAGAGGAGCCATGTCAAAAGACTGATAACGTGATGGGCACAGAAAAAGTCGGACAACCATTGAAAGCGCCATACAAGTGAAAAATAAGATCTCCAAATAAAGCACGTGAATTATAGGAATTACCGGGCCTGACTGGCTTCTATATAGGATACATTTGCTTCAGACATTACCGGAAAAATGTAAGCATATGGAATGCGGATTTTTGCATATTCTACAAGAGGACGAGCGAAACGTTTGACCACATTTTGTGTAAGTACGCGATTGTTTGCCGAATGAGATATTGGATGTGTATGCAATAATTTGCAATGCCAGAAAAAATATGGTGATCCGGGCCATAGACAATAAGAGAATTCTCAAGAATACTTAAGCTGGAAGGCTGGAAGGCTAGAAGTTTACTTAAATGCGACAGATATTTAAGATCGCGGCGCAGGTCCGGCTTAAATTGATAACAATAAGTGTCGCTTTATGCCACGAGAACAGTAAAATCTATGCATAGTATTATGTGTCGCTTGCTATATATATGTTTCCCTCTTTCTTGGCATAATTTGAAGTTCTTGCCAAAAGAACAATTGGTGATTTGAAACTAATCGCGAAAAGCTCTGACCGGGTTGACAATAAATCTGCATCGGTCGAACTTGTGGTAATTAAAGGGAACAATATCTACTGTATACGGAAGAAAGAGTAATACGTTCCAGTTCAATTCTGCTAATGATTCCTAGGCGAGTTTTACACGGTGCAAAATCAGGATTCATGGCTTTGACTATAGTGCGCTTGGTTTCCAGCTCAAATGCATAAATTATTATTGATATTGGCGAGGTGCGTGGAATGTCTCTGAAACCTTTACTAACATAAACGAAAGTACGATTTAGTTAAGTCATTTGTACGACTCTCGAAATCACCAAAAAGACATCAACGCATTGTATAGAAGAGCAAACGCAAACGTATTCGTTCCACCGAAACGTTAAGTATTGAAAAATTGAACATCTACATCCTATTACTATCTGCGTCGTATGCATTTATGCATTTACTATTATATATGTAACTTATATGTTTCGCGGATCTTATATCAAAAAAGATTGCCATACGCAATCGGTATGCAACGTCAGATATGTTATTTTTCGGCTGTGTTGTTTTAAATGTTCGCTTATTTTATACGCAATGACTGCGTTCAGGTCTTGCAATTGTTTGCATTTGGCAACATGTTCATGTTGAAACAATGAGTAACAAAATATGTGCACAGTGAATATGGTTCGCTCGAAACTTTTTTCTTTTTTCGGTAATTAAATAAATATGAGATGAAATAAGCGAGAAAAATGTCATTCGCTTTGGCCAGGTCGAGTTATAGGTAGTAAGGTGATTCTTATAAAAAGATTTGTATATGTGAGCGAAAATTTCCAAGCGATATAAGCTCTAAGTAGTTTGCTTGCTACCCATTAAAATATGAAAATAATTTCAAATATATTCGAGCTCGAGAACCTGTTTAACAAAACTAATTCCAAAATATAAGTGCAAAGCTTCAGTCTACAATTTTTATGCACGTTGACGTATAGAGCCTGGGGCAGGGAGATTTAAATCTCAAGCGTACTTACAAACCCTTCAAGTCAAGCTTAACGCTCTCTGAGTTTCGCTTATTCCCGAACAATAATTCTAATATTCGGTGCGTAAAATCATCCTGTTATTCCTATATGAAAATATGTGAGCATAATATACTTAAAACTTAATTAATTTAATATTCAATTCAATCCAATTAGTTTATGTGCAATATAGCTTACAATCAAATATAGTATACGAGGGATGATGAGGCTTTTATAACAAATCGCATTCAAATATTACTTGAATTTATAGGATAATTCACATATCAAAACTATCTGAAAATTGGAAAAAAAAAAAAACACATATATACACTCGAAAATGCATGCATGCATCCATGCAAGCATGCATGTCAATATTAATACAATATTTTGAATAAAGATTCAGACTTTTATTATTAATATAAATTCAACATGAAAAGTATTTCCACTCTTACTCCATTCGTTTCTCTTTTTGTTTTTTTTTGTGTCTTTTTTTTTTGTTATATAATTTATTTTGAAAATTTATTTTATTTATCTCAGCATTTTTACTCGCTTCAGGTACAGGTGAAATGACATTTATCCCTCTTCCATTACTATGCACACGAATGCATGTTTCATACAAAACGCTTATGTATATATTAATTAAAAAATAACTCTGGAAAATTGCAAAATACATAGAAAAAAGAAACAAAATATACACAAATACCTATACCTATACATCTATATATATATATATATATATAGATATATACATGGATTTAAAAAATGGCGGATTAAAAAAAGAAAAATTAAATAAAAACGTAAGCAAAGCAAAAATCCACACTTTGATGGATTTCAAGAGGTATCCTTTTCATTCATTATATCCATATATATGCGTATATATACCCACATATAAATGTTTGTGTGTGTATATGGGTTTGTGTATTATACAATAAATATTTCAAGGCGGACGTTAGTGCCAAGCGAAACTCTTTATGCTATGTATATGTGTACGAATATGTATACACTGCAGCCACAACGATATAAACATATATATAGTTGCGAAGATCTCCACATCTGGGTATGAGTGTATGGATATCAGAGTGGAAAATGCATTTCTTGTTGTTCTCGTTTGCTTTAGGAAACCCACTGGAAATGTAGGCGTTCTGTTCTTTTTTTCCACTCCAGAGGCTATGACACCTACTTAACAAATGTAGCAGTGACTGCTTATTTGAAATGAAAAAAAAAAAAAAAGCCGAGGGAAGTCCTTATTTATTACTGCCGTACAGATGAGTACGGCACATGCGCTCTCAATGCGTTGCTTTTACTTTCGGAGTTAAAATCTTGGCCCGTATTGAAATTTTCCGTATTAGTTACAGTTGCTATGTTCGCACAATGAGTTGTATAATCAAAATTGTTTATATAAATATGAAGTGAATTGTTTTCGCGTAAGCGAAATATTTTATTGAAAAAAATCCTAAACAATTCCGCTAAATTGAATTTTTACGATTTTATTTACATTTTGTTCAATTATTTAATAGTTTTCCATATTAAAAGAGGAATTTTTAAAACCTATCATAAAAACTGTTACATGCCGTAAAAGAAAATTGTACTTAAAAGGCCGAAATACTATTAGGCTTTAATTTTCAATAACAAGCCGCGACTGTTCAACGACGATATGGAAATGCTTAATGAGTTTAACATCTTTCCAGTTTACAAACAAATTTCTTCTCTATAAATATCTAAATTGAGCTCAGTACTAAGTGCTTTTTATAGACCTCATCTCCGTGCAATATGTAATAAGTGACTACTTCTTTCAATTCCCATTGAAAGGGTCAAACCTAATGCCCGACGGTTTCGTTGACATTGCTTTACTTAACCACGATTGCAATAGAATCTATCCTAACTTGATTTCCCATTTCGTTTAATTTACTTTACAAATTAGAAATTATGTTCTATGCCACGGTAGCTTCGCGTATGTCTTGTGAGAATCCTGCTTTATAGAAACACATACCCATCACCGTTGAGTTATTATATCCACGACTAAGTATTGTAGATTTTGTGAGTATGCGTCAGTGTAATATTTTGAATCAATTTAGTCGTGTCCGTCGGTCCGTTCATTGCATTCGTGATTCATTGCAAAATTTGAGACAAAAAATGGAAAACTGTTGCATATATTTTTGCCTAATTGTCTCAGATGATATTTGAGAGCGGACGTTTAGTACTGGTACAGGTACAGGGCCAACCGAAAATCACGTGAAAAATGTTTTAAATTCAAAGATAGAAGTTTGTAACTGGCGAAACAATATTTTCTGCAAATTTTACGTTTCAGGATCATTTGGAGTAATTCGCTTTAATGTGCGCCGCTTGAATAGGCTTTTGTTATCATTGCCCATTAGCCATTAAGCTTAACTTTAACGTCGTAACGAAGTGTTTTATGTTGTTTGTGTATAGCTTTATGAAAAGTTCAAATAAATTATTGTCAGTAGACACGTTAGGAAATGTGGCCGATTACTCATTCCAAAACTGGAGTTCAGTTCAAAAGCAATTTCTGCTTTTGGTGAGATAAACTTCAATGTTCCTAATCGTTCTTACAGCAACTTTGTTTTCATAAAACTCGGTGATTGCAGATAGAACTATATACACCTTTCCAACACATTTAGGTGAGTTTGCAAAAGTGGAATTGATGTCTGTAACTTAATCTCAATATCCGACCTCTTTAATCTCTAGCAAAGCTACTCTCTACGATAAGTGAGCTCTATCTATGTCCTGTTTAAACTAACTGTTCATTGTTAAAGCTTCGTATGATTCGTAGATAGAACTAAATATGTTCACCATAATGTTTGTAATGGTTTAGGGATAGATATATAGCCCGGTTGGGAATGTGCCTCTGGGCTAGATGTGTACATGCTGTTGTTTTCCTTTTTCTCTGTTTCTCTGTTTCTCTGTTTTTCTTTGTTTTTTTACTTATTCATTATATTTTATAAGACTAGTGATAATAAGTAGATAAGATTTATTTCTAAGAATCAATCTAAGTCAACAATATGTTTTTATGTGTAAATGAATAAATAAATAAAATAAATAAATGTTTGGTTTTGTCAATCGCTTAACTATGCCGGTTTATTTCGATAACACTTTCGTTAACGGGCTTTCCATTTGCGTTCCCTAAAAGTGGCATCAAATTCACTGTTAATCTGTTGTTATTCAAAACACTTTGAGATTGTTAACGCAATAAGAACGATGAATAATTCCACCGAGGACAAATGAGTACCAAAACAAATCGTGCATCTTGCACTTGAAAGATAATTGTCTCATTTAATTTAAACAAGATCCGAACATGATATTGCAATATTAAAAGGTACGCATGAAGCCCGGACCCTTACTCGTCAGTACTTTAATCCTTCGTATGCGAAAGCTGTGGAGTGTTTGTGAGTGAATTGTAAAATGAAAATTTTACATTATAGAAAAATGATACACAATACCATAGATCGGGCAGATACTCATTACGATACAGTCATTCCATATGCCTTTCTCTCTTCTCACTTCTTTCTCATCCTCACCCTGTTACATCTATAGCAACTATTCCTTGAGTGATTCGTTGTATTAAAAAAAGTCATATATATTTTTATGTACTTTTTTCAAGGTTTTGTCCAACAGAAATCAATGTTTTCCCATCTTCGATGCTGCCCGCTAATTTCGTCTCGAAACTGCAAGACTGTCCGCGAATCGATGTATTTTTTGTTATCGTTATAAGAATTGATTGCTTTCTCGTCGATAGAAAATCAGGTGTCAATCAGCAGAGACAATGTTTGTGATTACGTGAAGCAACAAACACAAATTATGTTACTATCGATATTTATGGGCCGCCAGGCTTGCCTAATGGTTTTTATACTTCGTTTTCATTTTTCATAACTCATTGTTATCAAATGCCACCATATCATCGACTTGTCTGTTATCCTTTTTCTATGTTCAGGGCACTTATGTAGGGGAATGGTTTTTAAACCAACCTTACTAACCAAATCAACTAAGAGTGCACTCTAACTAAGACTGCATGAATTAAAGTTGAAAATCAATCCGTGGTATTTTTCTGACCTGGCCCTTAGTTATTCCTATCTGTTAGCAAATCCCAAAAGGATGTCCGAGGTGAAAGGGTTTGGTTTCAACAATTACATCATCGCGGCAACTGAAGCGGACATTAAAGGCTGGTCATAAAACATTCTATGGAACAGGTTGATTGTCTCGATCTTGTTGAGTAAAGGCGAAGTTTGGCAAAAAAAACGGCGATTTTCTAACTTAGCGCTACCTTTAGCTTTCCCTGGTATTTTTTGCCATCGTGTGGATGGTAACAACAACAAAGGACCGACAGGTATTAAAAAAAACTACAATTTTGCCTGATTTTCAAATAATTCTTAATTCTTAGATAATGAGGTCATGAATGTGTTAAATTGTCACCAGTGAGAGTTTAGAATTGTGATTGAATGCCATTAAATGGGTTAGCGGTTAATCGTATACTAATTTTTGCATTCTGATAATGTCCGGACCTTCTAAACCAAAAGAGTTTTTAATGCACGTCAAATTTTTAATAGAATTCATTATATGTGTCTATCCGTCCGTCTGTTAATTTTTTGCATTTTCACAAGTGCATCATTTAAGGAAGTTTTGATTTAAAATTGACATATGAATTGTCGTTTCAGTTTCATCAGCCAATATGAAGATGTACACGATGACCTTTAGCTTTATAGAATCGCGGCCAAAGCTAATTGCTAGACGTGGTATTGTAGTTTGTTCTGAAAATGTTGCTAAGAAGTTTAACTGTTCCTTATAAGCGCTAATTACGGGAACGTATAAAACATATAATAATGTCGCAACGAAATAATTTTAAGTT
>CCAG010014972.1:0-21664 GCA_001077435.1 Glossina morsitans morsitans
AAGTATTATCAGGGCCAGAGGAATTTTTACTATGAATACACATATACATATACATACAAATTGTCCGGCCATATCGCACTTCACCACTACACTGCATGTTAATGGTCTTTGAGTGCAGACGGTAATAAGTTTGGCATATTGAAGTGTAAACTTGTGATGATGATAGCGATGACGACGATGATAGGTTTTTGCGACACGGCAATGCTATTAACAGACAGAGCAAAAGCTTTTGGGTGCAAATATTATTTAATGACCTTACTTTGTTTTCGTGTTTCGATGTCGGTTCGTAGTAATTCACATTCTGCTATGAACATACCTGCAATTAGAAGAGAAAAAATTTATTTAGAAAATATGCAAACTGCCGTCAAAATTATTCATAAGAAATAGTAATATTTTCTATTTTTTTTTTTTTTTCATTTCAATTTCAAAAATAATTTGAATTTTCTATTCGTAGTCGCGAGCTAAATGCATGCGAGAATATAAAGCAATATTTCCGTTTGCAAGGATAATTCGGAGTTATGGTAAGTGCAACAAGTCCGTAGAGTCCTTTCTACGAAAATTTTTCGATGATTTTAAGCAGAAAAGCGTACGCTTCTTTACAAATTACTTAGTGATAACGCAGTGTAGAGATATAACGCTGTGCGTCCACTTCACTTCATATGCTTTCATTTTACGAAACCATATAAGCTCAGGAAAGAGGAAATAGGGAAAACCGGGCCCAGAAACAAGGAACTGCAAGGAAAGCAATAACTTGTGTGATTCTGTTTCAACTCTCATTAGTTGGCGTTAGAGCTCAACCAAGGAAAATTTCTATTGTCACGTTCCATACCGAAAGAAAAGGTATACTTATTTTGTTTTCATCATATGTTCCATAAGTCACTCACACGAACTCTGACTTTCTTTGGCCACATTCTCCTATTCTTTTGTTTATGCATCTCCTCATTTATTCCACTCCCGTCTATCCGTCCCCTTATCTATCATTTCCAATCCCAACGGTGAAAAAAATTAGAAAGAAGAAGGCTGAGACTTGGTAAAATGCACTCTTGGATTGCACAGATCACATATATCTCAAGCGAAAGTCAAAAATCCGGGAAATTATTGAAAAGAAAAAGAAAGATTTTTAGACATGATTTAACTCAATATGCATTGAATATTTATGAGGATCACTCAATAGTTCGGAGAGAAAAGGGAAATAGATCAACTCTCGATATGTTTGTGGCGATAAAAGCGTTAAGTCTCTGTTTAAAGTTAGAACTATTTCTATTTATTCGTTTATTTATTTGATTTCTTTACATTAACGGGTTAACCATGTTGACGATGAGACAAATAAATCCCAATAGCATGACGTGTTGTTTTCATTTTTCGATCTTTTGCGCTTTACAACTGACAGCTTTGATGGCTTTGATTATGTATGAAAAGATTGATGATGTTATTTATTATTACATCTAAGTGGATACAAAGTGACAGCTTACAAGGCCCACTTATATTGACTAGCTAGCGAATTACCTAGCCAAAGTACTCTACGCCACTTGTACTTGTCGCACATAAGTATACTAAGTTTGTGCGGTTGTAAGCAATACTTGTCTGTCGCTCTGTCCGTTTTCTTCTCTTGTTCAACGCCACTATTTTTGAAATATTTTCATGAAATTCGTTGCACTGATATGTTCAGGTCCAAGAAAGAAAGTCATTAAAAATGGTTCAGATCGGACCACTTTTCCGACAACTTCCTATATAAGGTTTTATTTTGAAAAGTCTTTATATGGACGTTAGGTTACGTTACGATGTTATACGAATTATTATAGTCTTTTTATATGTTAATCTTATTTTTTTTTATTTTTCCGTTTATATTTATATTTATGTTTATATAAAAGTTTATACTTATTTTTAATATTTACTTTTATATATTCATTAATGTTTATATTCACGCTTATAATCACGCTTATATATATGTGAAAATAATTTTTTATTTTTTATATTTAATTTACATTTTAATTTATATTTTTGCTTATATTTTTATGTATATAACAAAATTTGGGCCATGTTGTTCAAAGTGACGCACATTTTGGACTTTTTCTTCCATATGTTTGCGAAAAATCCACTCTTTCTTTTTTTTTTTTACCAATAGCAAGCAAATAGCGAAAGACTAGGTTTTTTTTGCAGGGGCCAAGAAAACTACTATAGTTAAAAAAAAAAAAAGAAAAGTTATTTGATGTATGAAACGAAAGCGAAAACATTGATTTATGTTGTTGATGTTGTTGTTTTGAATTTTTAACTTTAGAAAGTCCTTTCGATGTAAATCAGTTTTTTTATAGCTGACAGTTAGTTAATGAAAGTAAAAGTTATTTAAATTCTGTTTGTTTTATTTATTTATTGTTTTTTTTCTTTTGTCCCCCGATCTTTAAAGCAACAGCTTCGCTAAAGTTGTATGAATATGAAGATGACGTCAAACGAAATTCCCTTGTGTATACGATAAGCGTAATAAAATACAAGTAATAAAAAGTAATAACAAAAACACAAAATTGTTAATGACGTAAAATATTTCATAATCTTCTTAAATAATATACTTTCATTTACTAGCAAGTATATAAAGCACAGTAGGACATTGGGAGAGAAATTGCATCGAAAAATATGAACATTGTCCGAATACATTAAATCATGTAAAAAAGCATGATTAATAATTAAATACGTGTGTCGTGTCAATGAATTCGTATATATACATATATCCATCTATGCATATGTAAATGTGTATAATGTTTACTAGGCTGGATTTTAATTGAAGAAACTTGTATTTAATTATTATTATGACCTTTTTGCACAATTTATTTTCTTAATGGGATCTTCGTTGATGTATAGTTTCTAATAATTAAAGACGTCTTAAAAAACATGTATAAGAAAACCACAAAGCGATTTAATACGTTCCAACAATGTGCAGGTGTTTGTGTAGAACTTCTGCAGTATATTACAGAAGTACACCCAATTCTCTTTTTACACGAATTTTTTTTACACGAATTTGATTTAACACGAGTTCAAAAGAAAAAAATATCTTTTTTTACACGAATTATTTTATATTTATGAATTTCAGATATAAATCCCTTGTTCCAAAGTAGAAGTTATTTTTTATAAAATATTTAATGAATTAAAATGTGTAAGCACGAAATAGATTAAGTGAACTCTAACACGACCTTTTTAATATTGTTTACACCCAATTCTCTTTTTACACGACTTTTTTTACACATATTTTGTTTACACCCAATTCTCTTTTTACACGACTTTTTTTACACATATTTTTTGGGAACGTATCTATCGCGTAAAAAGAGAATTAGGTGTATTGGGTTTTCGGCAAAGCGGTATAATCTCCGTAACAGAAGAAGCTATTGCATCTTCCAAGCACTAGAGATGCTGGGATCGATACCTTTATTTTCTGAAAGGAGAATTTGACTGTCAGTCAATTAGTTCAGTTTTCAAGATTTCGCAAAATTTAAAATGTACTTTAGTAGAGGAAGTGGTTTTACACAATTAAGAATAGCTTTTTATTTCGAACAAGAAAGCATTACGTGAAATGAAATGAAACGAAAAACTTAATAATGGACCACCATGGTTTCACTTGCACTAATATTGTACTAATACAGTACTAACATGTAGTAATCCATAGTAATCGCCTTGAAATTAAATCCTCTTAAATGTTATAATTTTCAGTTAATTAAAACTCATTTAAAGCAAACTACAAGTCTTAGCTCATGTCTCGCTTTCATTACTCAACTCTTTGTTAGCATGTCAGCTGCATTCCATATGGGTTGTTACATATTCGATTAAACATTCACCTGAGATATACTTTTCTTGCATATAATGAAAGTCGATAGCAACATGTTTGCTTCGTTCTTGCTTACTTAGATTCATCTCATACAAGGTTTAAGTAAGTGTGTGGACGTAAAATCAAATGCAAGAATCAGATTTGTTCAAGTTCTACTAATGCTGCTCTCCTCGGAGGGAACTGATACATTCAAGGAGTATATGTGGAAATATGGATTGTGTTAGAAGACCTCGAAGAACTGATTTACGTAAGGAGTTGAAGCTTTTTTTTTGTAATGACTTTCGATTCCACTTACACCTCGCCGTGGGATGAGTTCTCGTAAGAGAAGTTTGTCAAAGATGTCAAAAAGTCATTGGGAAGGTACTTTTATATAGATCCACAAGATGTCCACAAGAATACGTTACGGCTTCTAACTTGGACTGAGATCATGAATTACTTCTTTCGAATAACGTAACAGAGTTCTTTTAGGGCTTTTACATAGGTCTGTCAAGGGAGTCGGTAAATGTCTTTGCTAGACGCTTTAGCATATATTGGTTTTAAACCGGTTGCAAGCATATATCCGGACATTCTTCAGTGGATCTTTGGCGAAAAAGTGAGCGTGGTTTCCATACTGGCCTTCCGTTCACAACACATCTAGTAATCTCTGGAAACATTCCTGCAAATAGTATAAGAGTTTCCTCTCCATTAATTGACAACACTACCACATTGACAAAAAATATAACTGACTTGAGTTGTGAGGTTCTCGATAAGACGAATGAAATTTCTTGCCTGCTTTTCTTTTCTCTTTTTTTTTGCGTTTTTATAAATAGCTTTATATATGCGTTACAGCAGATATACATAAGTTTTCGTAAGGTTCAGCGAACCATTGGATTAATTTTGCAAATCAGTTTAAAAAGTTTAATTGAATCGAAATTTCATACAATTTTTCGAGAGCATGTTTTACTGTTTCTGAATAAAACTTTTATTTTTGTGTCAGTCTTTTTTCCTCTTTTGGCTTTTTACAATTTTGCAAGCGTTTACACAGTTGGCTGAGTTTAATAAAATTTACAATAATTTTATCATATAATGTAAAATTTTTACAAACAAATGTTCTTTTGATGAAACTCGTACCGCCATGAACGAAATATGAATAATAATAAAAAAAAAAAAACAAAATAAATAAAATAAAAAATAATTAAAAACAAAAGTGATGGGAAATCAACTAACGATTAAAAAAATTCGCTCATTTTTTTTTTTTGTCCTTCACGCTTATACCGAGAAGAAAAAAGAACGCAACGAAATTGAGAAGCAATGAAAGAATTGAAAGGGAAAGAGAGAAAGAATTAACGCAAATAAGTAATGAAGTGATGAAAATAAAAAAAAGGGAAAACAATAGCAATTGGCTTTAAATCAATATTGACAGGTGACAGATGAATTGGAAAGATGCAAAAAAACATAATCGAGTGAACAATAACAAGACAGAACGAGAAATCACAAGCAACATAAATATTTAACAGCAAACAATAGACAGCAAAGAGGGCAAATTTTTTCCTTTCTTACACTGACACAAAGGAAAAGTAAGAAAGGATTAATGTTCCGTTTTGGAGGGAATTTCATTCTGTCCACTAGTTACATTTGCATGAACCTGCTATCAAGGTACAGGAATGGGGGCAATATATTTCCCGAGTAACAGGTATCCGTGAATTTTAAAGGACCTTAAGATTTCAAGTGATTTTAATCATCTTTGTTTGCCATCCGCTGCAGGAAAGTTCATGGAAACTTAAAATTTTTCATCGACACCCCTAATAAGTACCGTACTCTTCACACTTGATATATAGTAAGAAGGTTTTATTAGTTGAATTTATTTTTACTTTAAATTCATATAATAAAAGCAACCGAACCATAATTTAAAATATCGGAAGCAGTTCGGTCTAACTCTTGCTAAGGGCAAAAATGTTTTTATTTTAGAACAAAATGGATGAATGGATTGATAAAAGTATTATCCATCAATGGCTACAGGCTTTTTTTCACTTCTCAAGCAATTCCCGAACTCCATCTTGAAAAAATGTCTCGTTTTCTGAGGATATGGTCATAAGACGTAACGTAAGCCCTCTATGAACATGCAGTAACTCATCGATTGAAACCCTTATTAATGGGAACTAGTAATGTCTAATGATAACAAGAGGGATGGTAAGACATTCCAGGTTAGAGCTTTTCTGAAGCGAGTTGTGCAGTATGGAGCGGAATTTTTCCGTATTGAAAACTGACAAAATCATGGCATGTGGCGTATTACTCCCATCTTTTGTCCCAATTGCATTAATTATTTTTGGTAGCACTTCTTAGTGATGTAAAAGTAAAGCATTGTCCGAATATCCAGCACAAAGTCTCGATCTGAGCTAATGAAAGTTTAAGAAATTTCCTTAAGGTAAAGGTTAAGAGAAGGCTTAATAAAAATAAGTAGGAGGTTTGGAAATGTGGGAAAGCTTGGTGCTCTTTACCGAAAGACGTTTGTCAGAAATGAAACAAGAAGATATCTGTTCATAACCAGTGCGTACGAAATATGGAAGGATTAATAAGGAAAAAACTTTTAATTCTTAGGTATTGTCATAGTTGACCTTAAGTTTTTCTCGCATGCGAAGGACTTTTATGCTCTAGAGACTGTTTTTATTATGTGAACACTTTTTTGTTTAAAGAGCTGATGGTTTTGGTCACAGGTGCTCGTCCTTTGTCCTAGAGTTTATTTCATTGATTCAAATCAATGTAGTCAGTCTAGACCATCTCTTAAAACCACAACATAGATAGTTTTCGAAGTGTTATGATGAAGGTTGTGATATTTATGCGTTCATGACTTCAAGTTCATAAAACTCCTTTGCTTTCCATTTTCATATCCTGAATATTTATACTTTGCTGTGTATTTGGAAAAATCTATTTTTTTTTATATATTTCTTAATAAAACTTTTTGTTTATTCCCAAGGTGATGAATTTATTACTATTTATTTGTCCTTGGCTGTATAAGCATATATGTACGTATGTATAGATTTACGTGTGTATATAAACGTCCATCTAAGGTAAATTATTACTTCTTAGGAGAAAGTTATTCAAGTAAAAACTTATGTTTTCCTTGTTATCATTATGACCACAGTCTAGCCAGGTGTCCATTCCGAACACAACACACAAACGCAGGCATATAATTATTTAATTATATAGAAATTACTTAAAATACAAAGTCACTACTGCTAGGTGTTGAGAGTAATAATGAAATGTTCAACACTTATAAAGATGCGGTTTGTTTTTTTGATATCGTATTTCGAGTGCAAGTCGTACAACGTTGCAAGAGGATACCACTCTATGATGGCTACTATCCCGTCATAATAATAACACTTCAGTTATTAAAAGAAAGTTAATTTGTAATAAAAATTTTTGGTCACATTGTATAAATGTACTCAAGTGACCACACACACACGCACACACTTTTACATTAGACTCGTATACGTGTTACTACGAACATATAATATTTTTGTTAAATTTTCATCATTTCAATTACGCCAGATAGCACAGTATAATGCTGTGCAAGATAGTTAGTAAGAATGCAACGAAAAGCAGATTCATCAACTTGTCACGTTGTTGTTATGTTGAGTAATTGAAAAACTTGTTATCAACTGCAAGGTAGTGTTTTTCTCTTTTCATGTGCTTTGCGCCCCCCCCCCCCCTGCCCCCATCGGCCTATCATCACAACATACCACCTCATCACCTTTCTCTTTTCCTCTCCCTCGCCCACCATCGTACGGCTTAATTTTATGGCAGATGAATCGTGAACAATTAAATTTTTTCATTTAAATGCCAACAGGTATAAAGTTGGAAAATGTTTCGCAATCTTTTCTTTTTTTTTTTTTTGTAATAAAAAATTATTAATATGCGCACAATCTTTGTAAATTTGAGAATGGGTTTTTGGGGTGTTTGTGTGTGTGTGTGTGTGTGTGTGTGTGTGATGAATTTCTTTGTGAGTGTATAAGTATGTATCCATAAGTAAGCTCTTTGATAAAAGCCTTAAGCTACAAAATCAGTTGCATCAAGGCAGGTGGCGGGAGATGGCAAGTAATGGATTTGTATGAAAAGCGGCAAAAAGAATAATAGCAATAGCAACAGCTAGCACCAGAAGCATTATTATTATCAAAGAATGAAAAATGAAACGTTGTTTTGTCATTTCAAGTAAGAACCAAGTAACCAAGAATGTGATGGCAATAAATGACTAATATTTACCCTTCATATTGTAAAAATGCTTTTATTTTGCACTACATTTTTAATATGTTTTTTGTTAAAATTTTTCCTTTTTTTGCATGAGTAACTATCCTGCCTGAGCAACTATGACGTGGTTGGTACACGTGTTCTTACATTGGAACAATGACTGAAGGACAGATAGATTTTAGAAGTAAATTTCTTAAGGGACGTAACCACGAACAGTCCTTTTTATGTAAAATACAAATCGTTGATCGAGATTTTCTGATCCACTTAAACTCTAATCAAGGCAACGATCAAAATTAAGTCTAAAATCGCAAAATTTAGAATTAGAATGCACTCTACAATCTTTCCTAATAGGTTCAAACGATGTAATTGAAGTAGTAACCTTATAGATGAGCATATCCTGAGGCTGCTCTTTCTTATTGACGCGAACATGTAATGGATATGAACTGAAGGATATTTTTCTTTAAAGACACAAGAGAATGAGTTAAGAGTTGTTTACTAATGATGAAGTTCATGCTCCTTCTTCTTCCTTTTCTTCTCTTCTTTAACTTCTAATTTCTAACAAAAAAAAAAAAAAAAAAAGCTAAAAATATTGTTAAAGTAGCTTTCATGATATCTAAGATGAGATTCTATTTAAGTTAGAGTTTAAATGAAGTAAACACAGTTACCGTAAGGTTAGATCGAGTGCAGATTAAGACGCTTTTGAGTCTGTAACGACAACTACTTGATAGATACGTGCTGATGTCTACTATAAGCGTCACTTTCCTTTTTTCGATTTCGACTTACAGGTAACCGATGGGTCAACATGGGTTGACTAGACTAAGGCAAGATAAAAAGTTGAGTGTAACAGAATCCAGGCAGTAGTTAAGTGCCAGAACAGAAGGTAGCTAATAAACTCACGAGAACTGTTTGGGGGAGAATTTGTAAGAGAAGAGAGTGATTCCGGAATTACCGACTGGGATGAGCACCTCTTGGATAACCTACAGCCATCAAGATAAGAATTCCGTTGTCTTTGGCGAACAAGTTTCCGAATTGTATAACACACTAAGCTTCTGTACTGTTCTCTACGAGAAAAATCCTTTCATCCTTAACGAAACCAGTTGGTGAAGGTAAGGCAAAAACTCCTAGCTAGACGTCACTTGTCGTGTGAGTAAACCCTCTGTGTAGCCTGTCAATCAAAAACTAGAAATAACATTTTGTTGCCAAGGAAAGTGCTTAAATAGATCTCTTCTGCCTAAGGCGGCAAATTTTTTAATTTTTTTTTTTTTATAATGCTATTATACAGAAATGAAAACGTGTGTGTGTGTATGTAAATATATATGAAAAATAATATTTATCTAGCTAGGATAAGCTCGAATAATTGGACTGAGGTGATTTAGTAAAACGATCTCAAAGAGTTCAAGAATGGAAATTAAACATTGGTATGAAAGGGCATTCATTTATGAAAATGAGAAACTTTTAAAATAACTTTAAGCTTACTTTGAACATAATTCAGTATAATCTACAAAAGGAGAACAAAAGTTTCTGTACCTCATTCTTTTTAATGTGACTTCAAATTCAACATATAAATGCAACCGAATGTTACATAAAAAGTTGTTTTTTTTTTTTTTTTTTACTTTACACTCATCTTCAAACTCAGCAAGAAGATAAAGGTACCTCGGAGTTTGGAAGAAGAAGGAAAAAAAAAAAACACCAGCTTGTTACGTATAAATGTTAAAGCATCTGTCTACCTGTCAGTCAGTTCAACTGTGGTTGGCTGCTTTCTTGACTGTGGCTTGAATGTATGGCTAGTGGCATTTTTGTTAGTTTTATAAATATTCTCAAAAAAATAAAAAAAAAAATAAAAAAAGAAAACTATTTACAAGTTTATATAAGATTTTCTAAATATTTTTTGTTGCTTTTTTTTTTGGCAAAAAATCATTTGAACGGAAAAGTTCACTAAGAGACTCTTAAAGAGTTTACCAACGGCGAAGAAGAAGAAGAAGAAGAAGTTGAAGAAAAACCAAAACATGCTGCATGCGAGCATGCAGTACGTGCACAATAAGAAATTGTCTTCTCTTCTCTTTATATTTATAAGTAAAAAGTAAACTGACTATCAGAGCACTACAGTAGCGATGGGGATGAAGCGACGTTTAATCGGAGACAGTGCCATAAAACAATGTTTATGTTGAATATTTTATTATTATAATGCTTAGTTTGTTTTTATGCTGGCTTTACTGTGTATGTGGCTTTTTGATTTTTTTTTATTTTGCTGATGTTGTTATCGTTTTCTTTATTTTTGCTTAAATCTTAAGTAAATCGTTGGTTGTCGGTTGCAACATTGCGTATTATGTTGTTAGTGTAACCGAGGGCAATATAATCGTTATTTCGTTTTGCATTCATTGCCTTGTCTGATCCGATTGCCACAGGTAGTTGTGTGTTATTATTAGCATTGATGTTGTTGCTATTCTTGTCGTTGTAGTTAAACGGATAGTCTAAGGTTTCATTTTCATTTTTAATGGTTTTCTTTCCCTCTCCATATCGCATGTTCTGTTTCTTATATTAACTTCGTTGTTATATGTTTTGAACTTTTTTCTCATTTTTTTTCTTTCTTTTTTTACTTTCTCTCTTTTACTTTATATACAAGATCAGAATCAGAAGTTCTACGGTGGTGTTGTTCGGTTTGTTTGTTTATTTGTTTTCAATTTTTTACGCCCCTGTTTTTTTTTTTTTGTAACTACTACAGTTATGGCCTTATTAATACCATAAATTTGAACCAACTTTTAAATAAAAACTTCTTGAATTAAATAATTATTAGTTTTAATTAGCAACAACACCTAACAGGACTGTATGAAGAACAACTTACTCCAGATATTCCTTTTTTCTCATTTTTGTCGATTTATATGCAGAATGTATTTTATTTCATAGATGTAGACATAGAGCAGCCATAGATAATACAAATTTTCGTGCCTTCGGGACTCAGAATATACACATAACACAATCTTGTTCAAGAGTTGTGCGTATAATCTTGTGTGCTATTTTCCTGTCCAAAAAAACCCTTCATATCTGAAGTTTTTTGTTTTAGTTTAGTCAAACCTTTGCGCACATCATCGAAAGTTGAGGATGGTATTTATTTAACCAAAATAGTTGGAATGCCCAGAAGGAAGCTCTAGAGACCCTCCAAAGTATATATATTCTTGGTTAGCCCGCAGTAGAGCATAAACTGAATGCAACACCGTTTTATTAACAAAAAGCAGGGTGGTGGGTATGCGGGATTCGGCCCTCGCCAAACATAACTTTTCTACATTTTGTCATATGAAGGTTTACTTTTCATGGACATAATTACATGGAAGGGGATTTAAGAAATTAGCCCATCCCCTTCAAATTTTGGCCATTAATTTATTATGCCAAAGTACTTTTACGATTTTTGTCGAGAAATTGCTAAAAACAATTTTTTTTTTATCTAACGATTTTTTTGAAACTAGTCCTTATATGGGAAGTGATTGAGAAAATGGTTCCACCAAATTTTGTTTAAAAGAATTTCCTTTCTAAGGCGAACACACTTTAGGGTACCAAGTTACGTTAAAATATATCAAAAATTGCGACTTATAGGTGGAACACAATCTGGCAAGGACATATGTCAGACCGACAGACGGACATATCGAAACGGATGCGAATCCATCAGTAAAATAAAGGGCGCATTCGTCCTAACTCCTTCTATATGTTGCATACACACGCACGAACTTAACACTATAAGCGGCAGGTGTACTCAAGTAGTTTAGGGTATAAAGCAGAAAATTTCAATACATTTTTACCAATGACATTATCCAAAGCAAGCGTCAAGATGAAATTTCCTACAAAATATTAATACCCTGTGGTTTCAAATTCGCTCGTACTTTAGTTTAAATTATTTCTAATCTGCATCATGTTTATAGGTGAAGTGGTCTGTTTATACAATAAAGAGAATTTCCCGGAGTCTCGGTTCATTTTCGACTAAAACAATAACTGTTCCAATGCCTTCTTTTTTCAATTAACTAGAGTGAGGTTGCCAAAGTTACGCAACTCGAAAGCTGTCTATTGAGCAAAACGCCACGACGTTAAGTCCTTTACCTATTACTTCGATGGTAATTTCCTTAAGTTGTAGAAAGAAATTTTCGACTTGAAGAGTGAATGTATTCTTAGTACATTGAAGCTGAAGTTCCAATTAACATTTTAGAGATATATGATATTTTGTTGTTTTGTAGACGTAATGCTGCCCAACACTCTCGCTGTAGAGCGATTAAAACTTAATTTATTGTTTTTCAGTTTCTTCTCCTTCTTCTGTTTCATTTAATTACTTTCTCATTAATGCGGTTCTTGTTCTGTTTCTATCTCACAAAATGGTTTTCAATGCAATTTTACCCGTGCCTTTAGAAGATGTACGTGTCTCCCTGTATGTTCAAATTCATGAAGTCAATCTTCAATTCTTCTTGCATAGGCAAAATTGTCTGTTTTTGTTGTCATTGTCTCTAATTTTCATTTCTCTTCTTTTTTTTTTTTTTTTTGTCGTTATTAAACTGCTTTGTCTCGATTTAGTCAACTGTTTTTTATTCACTTTGTTTTTTTTGTTTTTTTTTTGAAAATTACCGAGGCATGCATGCATGTATGCATGAGAGTTTGCCAACTTTGTATGCGTCATTTGATAAATGGAAAATAAATAATAAAAGACCAAAAAAAAAAAAAGAAAAAACGGTTTACTGCTGTTGTCTAACGTTCGTTCGTTGTCTGTACTCAGTTGAGCTGATGCCAGCGCACATGCTTGCGTTCAGAATGCATGTGTGAATGCATTTGTATGCCACATTGTTTAACCATCAAAACAAGTTTTACTGGATTGAGTGGGCAGAACTTTATATACACTTAACTGATATACGCAGACACATGCTTACATATAATAAAATACAATAATCATCCACGGACACAATACTTATGAGTATTTAGTGAACTGCTGTTGCGTGAGCTGCTTACACGAGGAGCAGAAAGGGAGTCCAGTGGAAAAAGCAGCTTTAAAAGTAAACGTTTAGATACTCTAGACTTGTACCGATTTAAATTGGTTTGTTAAATTCAATTTATTGCTTTTTATTAGCGCGCTATAAAGCGTCACTATAACCGTTAAAGTTATGTGAAATTCAAATTTTTCTTTTCTTTCTTTTTAATTAGTCGTAAACTTAGTAGCGAACTCGATCTCAGTTTAGTACCGTTCTGTTTAAATTGAGGCCAACTACAGGAGTGAAGATCAGTACATCAGTTGGTTGACTTTTATCCGTGCTTCATATGTTTCGTATGTCGTGCATGTATGGACAGACTTAGGTGATAACAAGTCTCAACACTCGCTAGCTATAGGTAGCCGATAAATCTCTTATGTCGGGTCTCATGCCCGCCATATGAGAATATTCTTAACTATGAATAACAGGCATGCCGTTGGAATATCTCGTTATACACAGTTAGTTCTCGGCTGGGACATGTTTTCCTCACCCTACAGACTAAAGATAAGTAGTCCCTACTTTTTGCTGTTTTCAGGCGTCTGCCAACCTTTCTGTTCTTTCCGATCCAAACAAATAAGGGTGGCAACTATCAAATCGGTATTGACGGGTTCAAATCTCTCTGCGACATGTAATGAACTCACTCAATTGACCGAGGTCTTCCGATTAGGCGCACATCCGCTAGATTGCAGTTACTCCCTATTTCTTTTTCTCTGCCTAATTTTTTCTGACCATAATCGCGTTGTACCTATAGGGGACATGCCCTAATTAATTGGTCATATTGAAAAAAGAAAATGCTGATAACTCTAGCAAAAATATATGGGAACACTGAAGAAGTCGGGTAATGTTGCACGATTCATATTTCCTTTATTTTCTCTAATATAACGTGAGGTCAACTTTGGCCTACCTTGCCAGGCTTCATGCGAACACGAACTGTTTGGACTGTTCAGAATTGCTACAACTCCGTGGTTCCCGCCTGTTGTCCTTGAATCTATCTTAACCTAGCTTGGTTCTAATTTAAGCGTACTTCCCTTCCTCTCCGAACGATAAAGGAATCTCAGAATCGTCTCAACCTACAGCAACGTAAGCAGAGCACAGTGCACATTAGGCCGATGCTCCAGAATGTCGAAAATCATGGGCACGCTTTTCTCTTGCCTGACCACCTGGGCCTTCCGCTACACGCAGTCGATATACGCTGCTGTTGGTGCTCGCAATATTCTGTTCTATTGTTACATCTTTCCACTACTCCAGTCCTTTGTAATCCAAGAAAGAATGTAAGGGTCTTTAAACCTACAGCCAGCGCAAAGAACGTGAATGAATGAAACGTACCGGATCCTAAGCATTTTTCACTTCTAAGTACCTCCAACGACCACATTGTTGCGTTTCAGTTGAATTTCTTTTTTTTTATTGACTCTTGTTTTTCTTAAGTGCAAGCGTGTACGCTACATGAACTTGCCAGTAATTGGTAATTAGTAATCGATAATTGATAGAGAAGTATATATACATGTTAAAGTTGACACACACATGCATGAAACATGGAATTCACTGTTATCCTGAATCATGAAATCATTAACTACCAGAGAGAGATCAAGAACAGAATTTATTAAATCAACTAAGGATGGTTCGCATTATTTCGGAAATTTTTCTTTAAATAAGAAAGACTTGCATGGCATCTGTGTACGTTCCGATTCCGAGACTAAATGATTTAGAGTTTCACCATTATTTTTAATGAACATCTTAAAGATTTACTCTGTTCTACGTAAAAAATATTTAATTTTCATGTTCCATACGAGTTTTCCTCTTATTTTCGATGACGTTGTTAAATTTTAATTGCTCTTAACATATACCATATACCATATACCATATACCATATACCATATTTTCATTTTCATTTTCTCTTTACCTCTGCTCCATAATATTTGGCTTAAATTTAATTTATAGCCCTTCGTCTATTATGTATATGTATGTAAGTATGTCTGCAAGTAAGTTTCCAAGTTTGTATGGGTGGAATAAAGCGTGTTAACCCCACTTTCGGGTGCGAATGCCCATTTTTTTAATTTTGTGCCAAATAAATTTTGGTTGTTAAATGAAAAATTGTTTCTTCAAGTGGAAATAAAAATTCCTACAGGATTACATAAAAGGCTTGGGTACTAAAATAGCGAAAGAAATATAAAAAAGAAAAACACATAACACAATTTGCGTACAGCGACTTTTGGTTACTCATCACTTAAAGTGCAAGCGTGGAAATCATCCAGCTTATCGAAGACCCTTCTTATGTACGATATTCAGAAATCTGCAGTCGATATCTCCGTCAATATAATGCTTACCATGTAATGGAAAGATTTTAGAAATTTCTTCAAAATAAACTTTCGTAGTTGCCCTACTTTTTTGTGCAACGAGCGTATTCGTATTGGTGTCTTTAAAAAAGTTATATGTTTCTCTAGGCTCAAGTTATTTCATTTGTTTTCGATTTCTAGTTGCTTAGAAGAGGGCACACCGAATTGTCCAAAAGACGCAGCCTTGGGAATGAGTAACGACAAAGAATATAATGCTTAGAGCCTTCAGTGATCCTTAAGCATTCAAGCATTTCCAAGTGTTTCGAATGACATGACAAAATGTATTAAAACAAAGGAATGAAGCAAACAGGAGCAAAGATAAACAACAGCAGCACTTTTATTATTTCTTCGCAAGCTTAAGTGACCGATATATTAAATTAACAAGAAGCGTTTTACGGTTTGAAGTCTTTCTTGTACTGTAAGAGCAGAACACAAACTTGAAATGGAAAAAGTAGCCAAGAAAATTAGGGACTCTCGCCAACTATGATCTACTCATAATTAAACAAGTAAATATAATGGATCACAGTCCACCCTTAAATATCCTACACTATTTTGCTAAATATAGTTATTCGGGAAATGATCGACTTTGAATCATTTTCAATAGTGTTTGTCCTTGGGCGAAATAAAATGCCAGTACACCAAATTTCATCAAAATACCTCAAAAATTGTGACCTGCAAGTTGAACACATGTAAACAAGTCACACAGACGGATAGACCGACAGACAAGTTTAAATCGATTCAGAAAGTGATTGTGATTCGATCGCTCAGATCCATCTCAAATGCTTCTTCGTCTGCGCAAACCTAATATTCCCTAGTGTCGTAAGTGATGTAGGGTTGAAAAGTGATATAAAGTAAGGTTTAACTGTCGGCCTGGCCCACGCCAACGTTTTAACATGTTCAGTACGATTATAGCCATAATACAGTAATTCAATTTTGCACTGTTTCTACGTTCAAAGGATTTTTTTACTTACGACGGTTTTTACTGCGTTCATATTTTTGCCTCAAGTATTCAAACATTTCAAAACTATTTCCTTCGATTTTTTGTGATTACATTACGTACTTAAGTGAAGATGTGCTGACACTCTAAGCTTCAATATTTTTTCCGCGATACCTTGTAGTAGCTGTAATTAAACTTCCGCTTATATAGGCCGCTAAGTAATAAAATAATTATTGCTTTGGCTGAGAATTCGTAATATTCTGGAAAACATATTTAACCAACTCAACCTATACGAGTTTTGGTTTAAATGTAATGCTTAAAAATCATTTGTTTTGTAGTTACTTTTTGACACATCTTTATAACGTGCCTAGTGCTTTGATTAATGTAGAAAAACTGATTTATTTCTATTTTATTTTATTTTTTTTCTACTTTATTTTATGTATAAATTTTTCTTTTCCCATTTTTAAAACAATTTATCACCATTTATTATAATGTATATGCAAATGTGTTATTTTTAGTGTCTCCCAAGAGTAAACGACAATAAAAAATGATCTTTTACCTCTGCAATGTCACGATAACTTTACGTTTCCCATTAAGGCTTATGAGCGTATGTGTATGCGTTCGCTTAGTTATGTGGTTGAAGATGACACAATAATAACCCATCAATTTAATGATACAGGAGGGAGTTTTCCATCTATGCGAACCTTATAAAATATATTTAAAAACCTTAAAGTTGCATATAATCGCAATGATAACTAAAGACAGCAACGCCGCTTTCACTTTGGCATATGTGAAGGATAAATAGACTTTTGAAAACTGTTATCGCAAAGCGGTCATTGACGGGGACTAGGCCTAGTAGCTTTTGTATGTGTGCATAATAACATCATTCAGATAACAGTCGGATTAGGTGCTTTACCGGTCTTGGTACGAAAGAACAGTAGAGGATGATGGGTTCGGAATTATCGAGGCAGTCGTGGTTAACGAATAGTGCTGACTACGAAGGAAGCTGTGAGTCACCTGAGCCGATTTACAGAGAGAGTACAGAGAGAAACCCAATGTCTTCTTAAAAATATATCTCGAATTATCTGCTAAATATTACGTAAATTGATGAACGGACGGACGTAAGTGATAGAGATATGCGAAACCAAATTTGCTCAGATGCATACAAACGAAGTGTTTACTTTAGAAGAGTAAGGTGTATTTCCAATTCGTTTGAAACGCAAGGACGAATCTAACATTCCTCGATTCTGCGCTGACGATTACGAAAATTTATTTCTTAAACTGCCCTCGTACATATAATCCCGTAGTTATATGAAAAGTTTCCAATCTGATCATGAAGATGACAGCAATAGTCCGCAAGACTTGAGGAATATATTGGCACATGTGTTGATATGATTATTATTATCGTAGTAAACCCTGCCGCTACCAGGAATGTTTATTGCATTCATTGAGATCTTAGTCTTCCAGTTTTAGGATTTTTCTGAGCCCCGTTATCTTCTTTGGAACACTATGCTGCAGCTAGCATTATGAAGTCTTCGGGAAGTCTTTCCGCTGTTTAATTCTGGACATCGTCGTGTATTTCCACAGGACGTGACACAAGACGGAATATGCACAAGACGATACCAGAGGTGGCCGTGTTTACCAAGTGTTACCTGAGAATGGTGTATACTCTGTAACAGCCAGTGACCAATCTTAGAACTGTTCTCTGCAGTGCATGCACTACGCTGGGAGATCTAATAAAACCCTTTGCTTGCTTTCGTCCGGCCCCGCGCTTCCAATCGCTAACTGATTATTTGTCTGCCCCAGCTCTTTAACATGCCTTCATGGCATGCCACAGAATAATACTGGACCTATCATCGGCCTTCGGATTTCCCTGTTAACCAAACAGTCAAAATTTTCCCTGTTCTCAACACTCGAATGGTTAGGAATCCGTGTTAGGCGAAGCTCGTTGTGCATGGATAAGTGCTCCCCAAAATTGTAGTCATTTTGGTACACGCAGCTTCTTTTAACAATGTTCTTGTGACAATGAAAAAACATAGGAATGGAACTGCGATTAAGTATTGACAAAAGTTCCAGGTAATAGTTTAAGTGCATATTATGTAACACCGCATTCTACAAATTTCACCTTTTGATCCAAAATTTGTTTTTGTGAAACGCCTACAAAAATTAAAGATGAGATGGATGTTCTACAAGAGGACTCTGCACGAAATTTTGGGTAGCTGAGTTACATCGTGAGCAGATTGGATGGGCACAAACGTTCGGGACAGCCACAGAGGATATCAATCGACGAAGACATCGCTTCAAAAGAATTTGCTGTCTTCTGGCTTAAAAGTTTCATAGAGAGGACAGACTTCAATTTGGGAGGTGGCTGAGAGAAACGTACAGATTAATAAGAACTTTCAGGGGCCTTTTTACACTTTTAAAAAAAACTTTAGTTAAATGATTGCTAAAAACTTCTGAAACTTTTTTACAGACTACACGAACTCTTTTGCTGTGCGTTTATTACCTTTAGCGGAAGATAGCGTTGATTTACGTTAAAAGACAACAAACACTTTGTAAACATTTATAAGATAAACATAAGAAAAAATAAGAATAAAAATAAAAAAATAAATAAATAAATAAATCTATATATACATATATACACATATATATATATATATATATATATATAAATGCTTTTAGCATTTTAATAAGGAATGTTGTGATTGCTGTTGCTTTTGTTGTGTATATATAAAAACTCTGTCAAGAAAAATAAAACTTTACTTAAATTTACTTAAATGAAATTAAAATTAAGAACAAAAAAAAAAAACATAGAAAAACTAATGAAGACAAAACAAATAAATAAATAGAAAACTCTTAAAAAGTAAGTGAAAAACGATAATAACAGAAAAAGAGACTACATTAAGTGAATGAGGAATCATGTAACGGTACATCAGTCGTTTATTATTACAATTATTACGTTTTTTCGTCCTTTCAGAATACTTTAATAAATCTAACGTGTTACAGAAGCGTACTCATGGAGCATAGCTTAGCACTTCTCGAACACACACTACACACTTTGGCTTTTAAATTGCGGCTACGAGAGACATACGTAAAACATAACATGAAATTCTTCGATAATAAAACTCGATGTATGGCTTTATGGTTGCCGCAATCGAGTAAACTCGTGGATTATGGGATTATTGCTATGAGTAGAGAGCTTGCAGTTGTCGATAAAGTACGCACTTTTCTTAGTATTGAATGAAAAACCTCTTGATCGCAAAATATTTGCCAACTAACAAATTGAAACTACGATCGACTTTATTCGTTTTCGAGAACCATAAGTTCGTGAGCAGATTTTTTCAAGGAACGGTTTAGAATCCATTCATATATCGTTTCCAGTGAAGTCTAGAAGAAGAATAAACTTAAATGGATGCTACTGTTCACACTAATCAAGTAGATCAAGTAGGGCATCCGACGCGACATGTACCACTAAACCATTAAAAATTTAATATAAACTGTGTTGTGGGTATGAAAGCACTCAAGGTATAAATAAATAAAAGCAAAAAGTTTCTAACTAACAAAACACACGAGACTAACATAAAGAGGTAAAAAGGAGAAGAAGAGAAATACAGAAATAATAACAATTTCCAATGTTGACATACAATTGTTGGCGGTCACTGCACTTAAACGTTATTTTTAGCTCTACTCGACGATTGTACAGCAAACGATACTCAAGATGGCGATACAGTTGAAGTGAAATAACAAAAAAAGAAAAAAAAGGACAAACACTATTGAAAGGCATATGCGTACGTGTACAGGTATATACATATATGTATATATATATGTATGCAAGCAAGTAAGTAGTCAGTAATTTTCCAGTTTACAATCGAACGTTTCAAGCTCACATAGAATAGATTTTTTATGTCCATTTGCCGACAAACAAGCAGTGAAAGCCAGTCAGTCTTCTATATTTATTTTTTGTCATCGTTACATAGTAACAAGCAGCCAGCAAACCACCCAACTAACCAGCCAGCCAACCAGCCAGCCATCCAGACAGATTCAAAAGCCATTGAATAGCAATTCTTGGCTAACGTTTACTAAACAAGTCAGTCATGATTACTAAACCAAACTAAACCAAACCACACATTCATTCGGTTTAGCTCAGTGCAAACACACAACGGCAACAACAGCAATCAACAATAACAAGAACAACAATGCGCGTTATAAAGAAATAGAAAGAATAGAAAATATGTAAGACAGATTTGTATGTTTAAACATTTGCTTCATTGCTTAGCAGTTAATTGTTGTTCTAGATTTTATTTTCTCTCTGAACTAACTGAACTAACTATATTTAGAGTTCACATGGAGCTTAAGAGGGAATAACAATAACAGTGGAAACAATAATAATAACAACAACAACAACAACAACAACAACAATAATAATAATAACAATAACAACGACAACTATAAATATATATTAACCGTTTGCCTATTTATTGCTGAATTAAACTCAGTGTAGGTTAAATTGTTTCTCTCACTTTTCCTTAATTTGCTGTCATTTCCTATTAAAAGCATTAACTGTCCTATTAAAAGTTTAATTCAATAAATGATTCGCTTTATTTTATTTATTTACTCTTCGCTCTGCAACAAAACAAAGTTCCATTCAAGCATAGCAACAAAATTCCATAAAAACAAATTCATCAGAAAATGTTTTTCAATATAAAATGTTTTTATATAAAATTTATTTGCAGAAAAATAAAAAGGATTTCTATGCTTGGCCTCAATTAGGACTTCAATGAAACAATTTTCTGTGGAATTTTCCACTATTTTGCATAAACAGCGTTGAGTGACGTTCCTTAATTAATATATAAAGAAATACTTTAACAATTTGCAACAACAAATTTTCTGAATTATTTTTAATATCGTTTCAGAGACAAAAAAATAAAATTTTTTTTCGAGAGCGGTATGTAAATCGTTCATAAGCCATGAAAAGCAATTTGAAAAAATTAAAAATCCAGAAAACTTTATATACCACTGGTTCAAATACTTGAGCCCATCAGGTATATTTCAGACTCTTGAAAACGATGGCAATGGTTGCCTTTTTGAAGCCACATTAACGCTCTTTTCCCATAATTCACTAAAAGCTAATTTAAGATGGCCAAGTCCAAAAACCACACCAATCACAATCAGAATAGAAAGACTCACCGTAATGGAATTAAGCGATCTATGCGTAAATGCCATGAGTCCACGTTAGGCATGAATGTGAAATTCTTAACCAATCAGCGTTATACTCGTAAAAATAATTTGTCGCGGGAAGAGGCTCAAAAACGCCATAAAGAGCGATTAGCTGCACGGGTTAGTAAGCCAAAGCCAGTTTCCC
>CCAG010014978.1:0-36912 GCA_001077435.1 Glossina morsitans morsitans
TTTAAAATTTAGATTTTACACTATATTTTCTGGCCATTTGATCGGTTACATCTACACCGAATTTTGTGCTAATGTAAAATCTAATTGTCTCTGGTATACGGGTGTCATTTTTTCAATTTCAACGGATGAATGCATTGAACTAAGTATCAATACTTTTTTATTAGGTTTAGCTTTATAAATTGTAAGAATAAAATCTTTCGATTTGTATAATATTGTTGAGAAGCGTATCATGCCATCCTTTGTCTGTCTCGCTAATTTTGGTAGCTCTCTTTTATTTCTTCGGGTAGTTCCAACAAGCGTAGTTCTTTTTGCGAGAAGTTTACTCGCTAGTGACGCGCTTCCTTAAAAATATTATAAATCAATGTTTTTCAACTATTAGATCCTTTTTTTATTTTTTTCCAAACAGTTCCGTCCATAGCAGTTTCAATCTGTTCCTCATTTTCACTTTCGGAATTAACTATAAATCTCTTTCTTTTTTGTCCTCTTCGTATATTCAAAATATTCTCTTCGTCCGTATCGCTGTCAAATGAGTCACAATAATTTTTTGCAGTATCATTACTAATATCGTAAACTTCTTGATCATCTTCCGAACAATTCTCGTCGACATTATTTATTTTGTCTAATAAATAGATATTCCTCGAATGTCTTGACATTTTGGGAGATGAATATACAAATGATAAAGTAAAAATTAAAATATAAAAATATAAATCAAACGGGGTAAAAAACAATAGTAAATCATACCACAAAATATTGTTGGCTCTGTTGCCTTTGTCGAAACTATCACTTATACCACGTAATAATTTTTATTATAATATAATTATAATTTCTATTATACACTTACATTTTGATGCTCTCTGTTCGTATCGCAAGATCGTACTGTCGTACAAAAAACGCTATGTCCTTTGTTCTAATAAGAACGAAAACGCCATGGATGGATTCGCATTGATTAGATTATAGATTGTCTACAATTACATTGTAGACTCGTAAAACATTTTCAAGAATGCGATTATCGAAGAATATAGTCGTAAATAACATAAAGTCTACCAAGACGGTCAAATGACCGTTCGTGGTAGACTAGACACGGTATAATTTGTTTTCGGAAAATACACAATAAAAAAAGTTGTAAATATTGAAAAATCAGTGTATCGGTCGGGAAAAATGTATGTATATTTTAGGAAAACTACATAAGCTACATGATGATACAGTAACGATGTATGCGAAAAATTTTAAACGAAATTTTAAAAACGATCATTTGACCGCGCATGGTAGGTTTAGTGTTAACTAAATCTACCTAAATGCTTAACATTCACTCCGATTATAACTTCAGTTATTTGTTTCGAATTTATTTGCGAAAAACCAATTAATGTTTTCACACAGCTTTTTTCAACTGCTTTTATATTTATTGAGTTATTTAAATAAATTACTTAATTAATAAATTAATTAATTTTAAACAATTATTTAAGAACAATGTAATGACATAGCAACTTTCACAAAAAAAAAAATTTCAACTGCTTTTATATTTATTGAGTTATTTAAATAAATTAATTAATCTTAAATAATTATTTAAGAACAATGTAATGACATAGCAACTTTCACAAAAAAAAAAACACTTCTTTACAAGAACTCTTTTTTATCGTACCTCGGTAGAATGCATTTGCGTACAAAGAAAACCGCAAAAAAAAACATTTAGTTTCAAGTATCATTACTTCAAATTCGGTTTTTGCTTCTGCCAGAAAACCGATTAATTTTTACGATTTATGGAAAATCTAATGGAACAATTTCTTCATTCCTCACATATATATTTATTTAAAAAAATGGTTTTAATTTTATTTACGAACTATTTCTTTGCTAACGCATATTATTTGGAGAATGTTATTACTATGTGATATTTGCAATTGGATTTAAGCCCTTAAGCGAACCAGCCTGAAAAGCATAGTTTCTAGGAAAACCCGATTAACCAGTTAACTGGTAAGCACCTCTTAACGAGTCTTTGCAACATGCGCATTTAAATTGCGTCGCAAACGTTTAGCAATAACGAGTATACTCGCAATACGGGGAGTATGTTATGCAATGCGAGCTTAGGATGTAATGAAATAACTTGAGAAAATAACAAACGCACATACTAAAATATGTTATTATGGCAAACACGCATTAATAATTCCAAAACTTTATAAGGAAATCCGAAAAGGACGGGTGGACTGATTATGCCGTGACGATGTTCGTCATAACATAAAGTTTTGTACTTTTTTCATGACATATACATTCGTTATATATAGTTAACCGGTTACAGTTTCAGGTAACGGTTGTTGTAAGGAATGATTTGGCTCAATATAATAAAGGGTTTTAGTTGCAAAAAGTTTTGAGTCTCAATAGAATGGGATGTGTCTAGAAAAGCTTAAGCTTTTACGCTTATTGCTACTCATTTTTTATTTGCAAAAAATTCGATTTCTGGACGTTTGGACTTCCGTTTACACAATATTACGGGCGTATTTTGAACATATACCTCGCTAGCGAAGAGTATAATCGTGCGCGTATAGAGGCCGCGTAGAGAAGCGCAAACGCAGAAAATCCGCGTTTTTGTATTCGTTTCCCGAAGGACACCTTCATTTCACTACGGATTACCTACGATTAAGCTTTTGAACTAAAGATTCTTTTTAAAGTTAGTTCAATAGCTAAAGCTACTCGCACGTATTTCCAGTGAAGGAGGTTTTATAATTTTGGGCAAAACTATTTTCCTTCTCATTCAATTGAAATACAGGAAACAGAATGATACGAGAAATGAAATTTCAAAGTCTAACCATCTTATCGTAAATCTAAATATTGCAAAACTACACGTTGAGATATGTTTCTTTTAATACTAATTTTTATTAATATAAAAAAAAGCAAAGGGTCAACAACCGTTTTTAATTTTATTTTAATAACAAAAATAGATAAATACAATGAGGTTAGATTGATAAGAAAATAATAACAGAAGTGGACAAATCGACTAAGATTCCTTTACAGGTTACGCTCGCTTAGCGCGGTCAATTCATACTGTGTTGTATCGAGACCGTGTTATACGAAAATTTTTCATTCATTTATTGAAACTAAGCTATAATACAGAATAATATAATTTAATCTAAACTTAGATATAACAATAAACAAGGAAGCATGTACCGTTTTGTATCGAAACTTTATTGTTGCTGTATCGAAACCGTGCTTTACAAATATCGTGTGAAGCGAGGCGTGCCTGTATTTCAAATTTTACGCTAAACATGATCTTTTTTTTTTCAAATTTTCGGTAAGAGATCAATTTCACTGACTCCTTCATTGTGGGGCTACGTTTCTGAGCTGATCACTTGATCTTATTTTTAAAATTCTTCCTATATAAACGTTCCTAAGCAAAGTCCGCCTTAAATGGAAACAAAATATAATTTTTCGTATTTTATAGCAAACGTAGATGATGAATAGGATCTTTTCATAAATTTAAACCTCCTCGGCTTACTTTTTGAGTTGCTTTTCTTACGAAGACTTTTATATCGAAACAATTTATCATTTTCACAATTTTATCATAAAATTAAATAAAAAATTGTGTTACCCAAGACATGTATCGACCATGTATGGTCTTTAACGATCGTCTTAACCCTGTTGCAACGTTTTTACTTATTTAAAAAAAAAAGAGCAAAGCACTTTATGAAAAACGTCTAAGTAACAAAAATTTCAACGACGAATGATTTTAAAGACAATAACATTAGGACGATGTATAACAGTACAAGCGTTGAAATATATGTTGATATTTAGTTGCGTTCATTTGAATTCCGTTGGCAGAAATTTCCTAACAGCATGGAAACTTCCACACGACATTTCGGGCACTTCCATAAGTCTGTCTGATCATACTAAAATATCCCACACATCTTTAGTTGTGACGGTATTGCGATATGGTGTAGTAATAGTTAGTGTATAAATTTGTGTGTAATTGTATGTATGTATACCAAAATGGTGTCCGCTATACAACGGCGGGCTCTTTTTTTTGGGGCGTCGAAAAAAGGATCTTGGACGAGTAAATTGAATGGACAGAATGAGACTTTTGGAAAATTCATAGATTTAAAAGCAAAATCATGTAAATATAATTTTTTTTTTAAATAAGTCTTTATTGAAATGAACTAAAAATTAAAAAAAAAAAAAAATTTTCCCCTCCCTTTTATCTAAGTTGACATAACAGCTTGGCGAGTTTAGAAAAAAGCGAATTTTTTTATTTATCGGTTTTCTGTTTCTATTTTTCATTTTTGAACCTTACACTACTTGTCGTACATGGTGTATTAAGTTTAGGCGCACGTGCGTAACGCGCACCAGGGCTTAAGGTAGGTTTATTATACCGACCTAAGTCTGCCTGTCCTTCTGTTGTCTGCCCAGGTAAATTCGTCTTCACGCTATAAGGATTAACCCTATTGGAAATGATTTGGATCGGCCCAATGTTTCGACGACCTATTTTGAAAAGTTTTTATACGGAAAAAAATTGCTTTTTTTCTAGAATTGGTATAACAAATTTTGTTCGGGTAAAGTAGTTTTTTGATCCTTTTCCTAACCGTTTCTAGGAAAACTGAATCGTTATTTGGTAAAGAGGTATAATTCTTATAAATCTTTCATAACGAAAATTAGTTCATAATAGTAAAGTACATACATAAATTACAAGACATAGAAATCGAACTTACCGAATTTACTCGCTCGCGCGTGTAAGGATTCTTTCAATATGTGTGCTTTCACGGAAATTAGGGCTTTGCATGAAAATAATGTGATGCCATGTGTATTACTGCCAAAATGAATGAACCATTGTACATAGGAAATTGTTTAGTGTATCTAATAGTCGGCTTTGCCCTATCATAATATATTTGTTTCATTTTTATTATTATCATTGCAACGGTATTAATAATAATAATAAGTAAGCAAGGAGACCGCTAAGTATTACAAAAGCACTTTACTATCCATAACGTTTGCTTTAATTTGGCAGCAAAAAAAAAAGAAAATATGAAATTTACATAAAAGACTCAGAGCAAAAGATGAAAGTCCAAATATTTTCACTAGAGATTGTATTTGCTTACATTAACATATCTCTGGGGAAATGTAATGATTTGTTTTCACAAAAATGCATAAAAAGGCACGATTCGCTACAGAATGAAGTTTCATTTGCCACTCTAAGTAAATATTATACAATAAAAGTATGTTAACTTAAAAATAATTTTGCTAAGTTATTGTAAGTACCTATAAGTAACGGAAGAAGCAACGTTCAATTCTTTGTAACAACTTGTAACTAGTGGAACTATACGTTGAAGGTATACTAGAAAGCGTTGTTACATTTAAAGAATAAAAGAGTTTATGTCGAGTTGCACTTCGCTTGTCTATGAAATTCTGATATCCTTAAAGGCCACAATGAAAAGCTGACAAATTGAAATTAATTTTCAAAACATTAGAATTGACCAAAGGACACTCTTGTCTATTCTGTAACCTTCACAAGAGCAGTCCCTTTAAATTTCTATGCAAATGTCTACCAACGTTAAGTTTGTCTGCTATTCAACATTCTTTTTTTTGACGGAACACCTTGGCCCTAATACTGGTTGTCGAATTACAAGATTGCTAGGTATTTAAAATGCGTTGTAGGCCAAATGTAGCTTTATGTTTCGACAAAATGCGAGCGGTATGAAAAAATGTTTTATACCATTTATGTTTTTCTTGTCCTTTTTCTCTTATCTTGAAGACAACATGAATGAAAGACATACAAATTAAATTCAGTGTAAATTTTCGCTTTAACAGCCATTTGCGGATTGGTAAGCAAAGCAGAAAAGTTTCATTTCACCAGAGTTTGTTAAGCACACAATAGAGGATCTGGGTGTCAATTGCAGTTTACCCATGAACATCCACAACTGTATCGTTTTTTTACAATTCTGCGATTTATTTAAAGATTTCTTATATAATGAGGAAAAAAGCAGTACTTCAGGTTAATAACTTTTTAAATATTTCTTCAAAGGGGTTAAGGTAAACTAAGTACAATTCGTATCTTGTCTTGTGTATTTAGACATAAACACGAATGCGATCTTAAAACCAAGTGATTTTGTGAGCTCGTCTCTTATTCTTTCACTGAACAAATCTGAACGTTAGCTACATTAGTCGCTAAATCCAGCCACAATTATGTGAAATGATAGTGAAAAATTATGGCGATTAGCAAAGAATGTAAAATACTGTTAATATATCCAAGGCCGGGCGATTCGGACAGATGGACAGACTTCGGAGAGACAGAAGGGCTTAAATAGATTTGAAAAATGATTTCGATCTATACAATAAAATATGGTTCTACCTTAAATCGTTCCAAGTGTTACATAAATGCGCATATACCTCTATATTTGATGTTACAAAGATGCAGACACAGCGTATAAAAACTGAAAAACCCAAATAATAAAAAAATGTATTTTTAATATAACCTAAACCAGGTATAAATAATAAAAAAATTGTTCACTTAACGTGACAGGTAACTTTTTCAGCCAATATTTGAAATTCTATTCGATCTTCGAACGCTTACTTGGTGTTTTTGTGTATTCTGGGAAATATCGCTAATCTTTTTCTTTGTTCGGATTAATTTTAACGCGAATCACTTTGCAGGCAAATTTTGTAGTTTGCGAAAATATTTCCATACTACAATTTTCTGTTCATTATGTATAGAAGCGTCACTCCGCGTCCGTACTCAGTATTGAATTTAAATTCATCGAGCGAAGACGTGACATTTTCTACAACGAAAAACAATTCAAAAATATTTTTGTAAAATCATTCAGTGTAGAGAATATTCAATATAGTGAAACGAAGCGTACACGAAAATATTCAGAGGCGATTGCAACCAAACAAAATGTCGAACATGTAAGTGATAAATATTGATTTCGTATTTGTTCTAATATGTGTGCATAATTTAGTCTAAACGTACACAAGTGTCTTTTCGCTCGAAATACTTCACTTTGTTAAGTCCTTTATCCTCGCAGAGATTATCGGTTTCGTCAAGTCAGTTAAATTTTTGCATTTATTTGTAATCGTATAAAATTGTCATTAATATTTTATTTGTAATAATTAAAACAATCGGACAGTAAACAATAGTTTACTAAATCAATTTTTATTTAATTCTTATATTTAGCTGTTGTTATAAGTACGCATTGATGGACAGTTGAATCAATATTTTTATAATTTTTTTAGGCTGCACATCCCTCTATTTAAAATTTTCCGTAAAAATGTTTATTTATTCATTTGTTTTTTATATTAACTTTAAATCATTTGTAGGAAGTAAACTTTGAAGACGGATTAATCATGTTAGTCGTTCTGTTTGTATATATACCCAGGAGAGTAAAATTAGATGATGATTTGGACAACAAAATCCATTTTAAATTCAATTCAAGCAACAGAAAGAATATTCATTACAACACCCTACAATCTATAAGATCTCGAACCATTTTGTCTATGCCCTGCTAAGATGCAGTAGAAAACGCCCGTTTACATTTTCTTTTCTTTGTTCCTTTTTTGTTGTGTTTTGCTTCAAAACTCGAAACTGTACTTACGAAGGTCGCTGTAGGCAAGTGAATAATACCAATATGCTGTTACTTTACATGTAAGGGAAAACTAAAACTATACCGTTTTGCGTAGTGTCTTCAGTGCTGCATTTGAAATTGTTGTGTTGTATTGTTCACACTTCGTTGGATTCCGGCCTTCGGGAAGACCATTAGATGTTGAGTCAATTCCTTTAGTCTATTCGATCTTAATGCACTTTGGTTAACAAAGTTATGGAATAGGGCTGACTACCTAAGATCTCTTAGATCTGTTTTCAGTTAGAAAGTTAAGACGATGTGATGACCAGCTAATACTTTTACTTTAACTTTTGAAAAGTTGGAAATTATTGTTAGTGAAGATATATAAAAGTGTATAACACTTCACTGATTCTTAATCTTAACAGTTTATGATACTAATTCACTTATATCCTACATTTTCAATACCTCCCCACATTGTACTGTTTACGTAGACTTAGTAACATTGAAAGTGGACTCACCAACAATGGAAATAGAACGATGTCCGCAATTGAAGTGTTCAGAAATTCCACTTATTGCGACTTGCTTGAAACATCGCTGGGCCAAATTCATCCTTATCAACAGCATAATTGTTTTATGCTGGACGCAGAAGGCGAGAGTGTACATATATGCCGGACGTTATTAAAGGTTGCTTCACCTTATTTTGCAAGCATTCGTAACTGTAAGTGACCTTACAGAACTGTTAAACTACGAACCGGTAAAGCTCTAATTTTTTTTTTTGTTTTCAATCATTTAGCTGACATAAAGGGCGCGTTAGAAGAATTAATTAACTCGAGAAAAATTGACATATGTACGCTAAAAGAATTCACCTGTTACACACGTACTGGGATGATTAGAATTTCCAAAGACAATGTGCAATCTGTGCTCTCAATGTCGGAGAGATTTCAAATCGATTGGATTAAGGATAAATGCTGTCGATTTCTCAAACAGCGTTTTAACCATACAAACTGTTTTAGTATACGGAAAATTGCTGGTACGTTGAAATTAAGTTAAACTTTTGAAATTTTTGATATAATTAAAAATATATGTATATGTATTTTTTGATTTCTCAGAAAAGCATTCATGCAAAGAATTACATAACTACGCTTACAATTATATTCTAAGAAGATTTGAGAAATTGACGGGTAGTCAAGAATTTCTTTTATTATCTTTGGACGAAGTAAGTAAATCCGAGAATACCAATTTCAATTTTTCGTATTCATACATGGATTCAATCAATAAAACTAAATAAATTTCCTTGACATCTTTACAGATTGAAAAACTTATACAAGACGAAGACTTGTGTGTAAAATCGGAAAAAAGCGTACTTCAAGCTGTAATGAACTGGATCAAGCACAGTCCGGAAAAACGGAATATTCATTTAGGTAGATTAATGAATTGTGTTCGTTTACATTCACTCGATATGCAGTTCATAATAGATTACGTTATTAACGAGCCTCTTATTACAAATGATCCATTTTGCATGAAACTTATTCTTGAGACTTTGAAGCATAGTTTAGCAAATGATCCTAAGGCAAAAAGGGGGCGATCCAAAGCTCGCAACGGAACAAAATATTTGCGATTTGTTAAAGGACTGACGGGGGAATAAAATAAGTTAATTTTGAGATATTGGCTCTTTATTTTCTTTATTCTTCCTGTCCGTGCGATGTAAACGTCGAATTGTGCTTCGATGGATTTTCAATTAGAGAAATTTTTTCAAAACATTCTTATTTAACTCGAAAATTTTTCGCGTGACAGGGCGGTAGGTTATAATTGGTAATGTGCTAAGTCATTGATATTGTTTAAAACTTTTTAAAGGCTGTCAAGTTGAACTCGAATTTTGCTAAAGGCATTTGCCAGCTACCATCAGGAGGGTATATTGGGATTTGAAAGCATAGTTCGCTCAAGTTAGAAGAAATTGAGATATTTTTGTAAAGACCACATGAAGCTATACTGAATTAGTTACATTATATTATATATAGAATATAATTTTTTTCTCGTGTAAGTCCCTTTAATAAATGCTTCAAAGTATCGGTATGTTGACAGCAGCCGGTCACCGTAGAGTACTTTATTTAGGAGCATACATATTTAAAAGTAGAAAACTCCACTTCAGTAGTCAGACCATTGTAAAGATTGAAAGTTTTTCTATTTGTACAATTAGATCTCCGATATCTATAGAAAATTTTATATTTAGCGAATTAACGGCGTGGATTAGTTCACCGAATTTATCTTAGAGTTTTCAATAATAATAATTATTAATCAATGTTCAATGTCAAACAATGTGTTTCACAAATGTCAGTTTTTTGCTTTGTTGTCGCTGGATTTCGAATTTCCACCCATAGCTCAGAGATGCATATGAAAACGGTACCTAGTTCTCGTCAAGCAGTAATTTCGTTTGTTGATAATACAGTTTTTGATGGTCAAAAGACATTGCCGTTTACCGCAAAACCCTTCTTCGATTTTTTGTTTAACAAAATAAAAATTGCTTGCGTATGAATGCACATAACGTTGTTCAAGAATATAATTATTTATAAATAATGTAACATATATAAAAAAGACCATCCGCATTGGTGTTACGCACATGTTGCACCGAAGGGTAGTGCCCAGATCACAGGTTTCTCTTTTATTTACTTTCTATAACGGTCGTGTCTACAGCGGTGGTTGGTTTAAGTAATATACAGACTTTAACCGCTTGAGTCCCAGATGGTTTTGAAAAAACACTGTTGAAGAATCTCAGACAGCGCCATCGCGCTATTAAGTATTTGTATTGATATAGTTTTATGCATTCTTTTGTAAGTATGCCTCTCTGACGAATTCGCGAGTTATTTCAATACAAATAAAAGACGGACGTTTATGAAAACAAACTGGTTGAAAAAAAAAGAAATCAAAATTATACAATCTTTCAAACCTGAGACTTCATTAGATTTAATTAATTTTGTTGAACCAGAAGTTATATCCTAAAACGTTACAAATTCAAGAGAAGTGCTAAACGTCAAAGATTGATTTTTAGATTGATAATTGTGAGAAGGTTAAGCACTAAGTAGCTTTAATTTTTATTTTATGTGCCAAAATATTGTTACGAAATTCTTTTCGGTTCGTATTACTAGATCGTGATTTTATTTACAATCAATTTCTTTAAGGCTAGCATTATTTACAATCAATTTCTTTAAGGGTAGCATTATTTACAGTTTATTTAGTTTGACAACATTGTTAACTTAAACTTTCTTTTCGGCTTAAATGTTCTTTTCCTACTAACTCATTCTGCTTATACAAGCTACTCACCATAATTGATGTGTTTTCCTCCAATGTTTTATGTCGGCCAGCTTTATGTAATTTTTTAAAGCTCTTGCATCGATGAAGAATTTTGTGTTTCTCCGCGCTACTTTTCGCTTTATGAACTGGAGCAGAGATTTTCCCCTAAAAAATTAGTTTACTCGGATGCCTCATCTCCCACCTCCTGTGACTCTGACTCACCCATGTTGCGAGACCCCTCCTCTTGCCGATATTGCGAGGAAGTTTCCTGACAGATGTGTTTGGCCCTCTCACACTTCGGGCTTGTATTCTTGTTCGATGTTCTTTGCCTCTGAAATGCTATCTTTGGGACCAGTTTCCAGTTTGTATCCCTACCATTGCAATGATTGGTAGGTCGACTAAAGCGAGAAGAGGACTCAGGGTCTTGGCAACTTTTATGCTTGAAGTTATTTTTATTATTATTATTATAGGGTTTTTCCCAACCAAGCCAAGCAGTATCAGGAATGATCAATAGTAATCCTTTCTGATGCTTCTGACTAGTCGGATCTTTCCAGAAAAATATGTCCTGTGTTATAATTTTCTTTTATAACCAACAGAACAAGCAATGGGAATAAAAACAGTACATGCTAGATGTGAAGGTTCGAGTATATTTACGTAGTCAGCGCCTTCCGCCAAACGTAGCAAATATAACGTTTATGTTTATTGTTTTGTCTACATTTGTGTGCGGATATCTAAGATGTATATGGACTTAGAGTCTTTGGCTGCAGATTATTCCTTGGTTAGAAAATTTGCAGGCATGGTTTCTGTGTCAATGTACTCGACATCTATTTCCTCTTCTTACATTGCGTTCCTCATAAAATGGTTTCTTTTGTCGATGTGTTCTGCACTGCTGTGGAAGATTGGATTTCTGCAAAGTTTTGCAAAACGTGTCCTTTAAGAAATTTCTTAAGTGTTTGGCTTGCTTGGCAGAGTCGGACAGGCTTCATATATGCCGCTTCCGCACTTGACGAAGTTACTATATTTTTATTTTTGTTGTCTGTCGCCTCACTGTAGTAAGATAGGGGAACGGCCACACTGTCTCCCCAGTCTGCGCCTGTGAACCCTTCGAACGGTTTGTTGGATTTGACAAATACGAGACTTGTGTCGGGCGTTTGTTTTAAATACCTAAGGACTCGTTTTGCCTCCCGTTTTCAATTGTTGTTCTCCGCGTACTATGTAATATATGTTGACTTTGTGCACTTACTACGTGAGCTACATCCGGCCTTGTCAGTGTATCTAGCTACAGTAGAGACCCAATTAAATTTTCGTTTTGCATTTTGTTATCATTGATTTTTAGATGAGTAATTTGGTCAACTTTGTAGCTATGTTTATGGGGTTGCCAAACGGAAATTCCCCAGGCTTGTGGATTTGTATTTCGATTGCCACACATATATTTCCAGTGTGTCAGAATTCCTGTCTATATCCCTTTATAAGACGCTTTTGCAGCGTATTCGAAATATATATGAAATTGGGCGATATATCCCAGTTTGGGCGTTTTAAACCTTACAATTTGCCCACTTTTTGTGTTTTGCACAAACATGTATGTCTAACAAATATACGTGGCGTATGCGTAACTAAAGCGAAAAAAGAATTTCAATCTGCTAAAAATCAATTTAAATTTGATTTTCTTTGTTAATGTCAGAGTAATTTTTAGAAATTTGCTAAAAAGTAGTTCTGAAAAGTAGAATTCGGATTTCTTTAGATTATTGGGAATGTGTTCTCTCTTAACGATTTGCGTGATATAGATTGAATATAAGTGCAATTTTCTGGTTTGACAGCAGGAATGCGGTGCACTATTCTGCGATGGTCAACTGCTGTTAACAAACCGAGAGAGAGAAGCATTTATTAAAAGAGATTTACGAAAGGCAGAATTTTAGTATGTTTCTATCATTTGATGGGTCAATTAATACCTTTTCATCTGGTCTTTACAAAAATATATCAATTTTAATTTGGACAGACTGCGCTTTCAAATTCAACCGTAGTGTTTGCAACAGTTTGCCAACTATTCAAATGAGCTATGGTTAGAGTTTTTCTCTGTTAAGATAGCTAGTAAATGAATGTCTTTGCTAAGTAAATTTGAGTTTAGCACACACCTTCCATCCTTAACTTTTGTTTGTACTCAATATGTTTATCGTACGTGGAGAAGATAACTTAAAGAAGAAACTCTATATTTATATATTAAACACAAAATACATTATACATATGTAATGTTAGTTATTATAAGAATATTGCTCGTTTCAATGTTAACTGCATAGAATTGAGTTGTGTATTAGCTATTGTATTAATTATTTTTGTGTAACCGTGTATGTGCATAATATAAAAAAATAAAATGTTGTTTTTCAATTTCAATTCATTGCATTATTTATTGCTATTATTTGTAGCCGCCGATTTTGCCTAAATTTGTTTTTTAAGTTGATTTTTAAATTTGTTTTAAATATATCACCGTCGAATTTTGTTGTATTTCGGTTGTTGTGAGTCGGCTTTTTTATGTAAATCCAGATAACAGTCAATAATTTTTGGAAAACTGAGACCGGCAATCGGGGGAAAGTTAAGGTCTCAAAATTTTCTCTATATATGTAATTAAAAATCATACTTAATAAAAATTACTCTAAAAATAGATAGATATACAAATAAAGGCATATTAATGGCGTTGACGACACGTTCTGATGTCAATGTATTTAGTTTACTTGTATAATTAAATGCTAAAAAGCCAAATAAAAATAAACTGTATTATCTAACTCGAAAGAGACGTCAAGACCAACAAGCAGGTCGCGTAAGAAAGATTAACCGCGAGTTTGAAAAGAAGTAAGCGTATGAATTAAATCAAACGTCGGTGTATTTCGATATAAACTGAGCGTATGAAATAAGTGAAACACGAAATTAAAAATCCTACAGATATAATATCTTAACTCTGAAATATTTCAAGTTTACCACTCAGACAACAAGTCGAAAAAACATGCAGAGGTGTACTTGGCGCACTTGTTCTAAATATATGGATCGTTTAGTAAGAGTCCCATGCCGCTCATATCAGGGCATTGATCCCTTAAGACTAAAATTGCCGAGTACGTCATTTTGATTCTTTTAGTATCGATCTTAAAAAAAATGGTTATATCGACGAAAATATGAAAAAATTGTCGGTGGTTTTTTGAGCTTCTTATCAAGGCCATAAGCATTTTTTAACTGTGAATTTTTAATCGAGAAAAGAATGTTTGTATCAAATTTCAGATTCTGACTTTCATATTAGTGGTTATAGCGTTTTCCCACAAAGATGAATGTAGGCGAAAAGTCGGTAGTTCCAGTGCTAAGGGCTAATATTTGAAATTCATCTTTTACTAGTAAGGGTCTCGATCTTCGCCCAGCAAGATTTAAATTTTGTAGGCACTCTTTTTTTCTATACTATACTCCTTAGCTTTCGCTAGAGTTACCTGAATTATCTGTTAGTTTTTTCTTATTTTAAGAAAATATATTTTCTGGGAGAATTTGACTAAACGGTTTCAATTTTGTTTATTCTTGTTATTTAAATTAAAGCTATGAGTATTTCGTGACAACTCCTGGCGCTGAAGAACCATTGTTTTTGGCCGTTAAATTTTCATTGGAATTGTTATTGTGACCTATTAGCAGCGGACGTCTTGGTGGCATACGTTCATTGACAGCATCTAAACCTTTGGCTTCAGCAAAAGATGTTATTTGCTGTGTAGCACCTAAGCCTTTTAGAGCTAAAGAAAGGAATTAAGAAAGACGGAAAGCTGCGGTTATAAGTTTTAATAATAAAAATTAAACACTTACCGTTACGTAATGAATCCTTGCCACCTGCTAGAGTACCAGCCGGTAAAGAACCAGTAGGTGTAAGACCTTTTAATTGCAAGACCGATTCGGATTCCTCTCTATGATAGAAAAAATATTAAAAAATTCAATATTCTTTAAACAAAAGGTATGAGAATTGTTCTTATATACCTTAATACCGAAAATACTCTCGACATTTTACCAATTGCTCGTATTTTATTGCGTATGATTTCCTTGCGCAAGGCCGACACAGACGAAGCTGAAATTTTTTGAATTTGTGTTTTAATTTAAAAATTTTTTTTAATGGATTTTTATTTCGCATATAAAACAACTTTTTTTTTTTATTATCGCAAAAGCTACTAAAAAGCTTTTGTGCGCAATGTGATTTACTCTTAATGCTGGTGCAGTATTACATACGTCATAAGCTTTTTGAAATTCATATTTCAATTTTTTAAAGTAAAAGCTTAAAAAACAACACAATGTTAAATGAACTGCAGAAAGTTAAAAGTGTACACTGGAAATAAAATTTTATTTTACGTATACTTAAGACTGAAAGCATTTCTACATCAGAATTTTTTATGGTTGCAGCGAAAGCGGTGTTGAACATAAGATTTTTTTTCTTTTTTTCTAATTTTTAAGTAAATTCCCTCCTTCTTCCCAAGCTATTTAAAAACAAGTAGTCACTCAACGCTACTTCTTACTCCATTCTTTTTATTTCTTCCGCCTCTTGTAAAGTATAGCGAAAGTAGTAGAACCAGCCTAGGCAAGCTGACAACCTAACACATACATATAGTACGGATCTACGAGATACATATATAAACACACCTACGCATATGTGTATAGACTAATGCATATATATGTAGGTATGAATATGTGCACACATGAGGTGTTATTTTAAATCAATCATACAATAAAACATTTCTTTCGCGAGCTGTGACGCGATGGCGTTTCTACCGAAAACATCGTTCACATTCATCCAACACAAATTTCAGGCAGAGAAACTCGGTCAGCGTTGTTCGGTAAAGCATTCATTTAATATAATGGTTGAACTACCAGCATTTTACGGAAAACATGTTTTATGCATAAGCAAATTGGATCGTTATGGTTGGCAGGGTCGTTCGACTATTTCTCTTGAACTTTCGTAGCCACGGATGAAACAGGTTTATCTCTTTACATGACCAAGCAGATAACACCGAAATACCGAAAACTTCATCCTGTTTCTATGTATAGGCATACTTTTCGTTGGAGATCTTAATAGGAAAGGGCATATCCAAAACATGAGGTGATGCGGTGTACATTTAGCAAATATAATTCTCTTTTCAAAGATCTTATATCGGTTTTCGTCATAAAGCAATATATTAAAAATTTACAATTTCCGACGCAGCATAAAGATAGTCAAAAATCAGGCTAATCGGTCCAAATTTTTCACATCAATTTAGTATACCGAAATATTGGGGACATTCAATGAATTTGGGCGAGAAATTTACAAGCTTTTCCATAACATACATGCCTTGAGAAAATAGTCAAAAATGGTTAAAAAGAAAATCGCCTTAAAAGCAAACTTTTCGATTTTGAACTAACGAAACTTGACAACATTTATATATTTATTACACATGAAGCAGGTTTTAATAGGTAAGCAATACTATCTATCCAATTACGTACGCATATAAGTGGCAAGTCAGGCACTATTTAAACATTGATTGCATTGATAAATAAGTAGTAAGTTAATCTTACCTTTCTTTGGAGGGTTACTGTTACTGTTACTGTTATTATTATTACTCATTGGTACAAGAACGATTTTCTTACGAAGTTCTGTATGAAAAATGTTTACAATAACATGCAACAGCAATATATTATAAATGCAATGAAAAAAAATATAATATTGGAAAAAGAAAGTAAGAAATATAAAGAAGAAGAAGTTTAAAGAATAGAAGATATATAGTTTCTCCAACATCCAGTGATTACCACAACATTGATGACCACGTATTTACTATTAAGATACTTAAGACTCTTGAAGGCGGTGTAAATGTTATGTGTCTCAAATATAGTTAAATATATTTTTTTTTATTCAAAGTTTAGAAAAAAAATTAAAAATTAAATATAATTTATAACATACCTTCTTCCAAATCATCATCGGCACCGCCAACCAATTCTTCGTCGGAGCAGATATTTAAGATGTTAACCAACATTTCGGTGACCTATAAAAACAAAAGGCAAACGAAATCAATAAAATTGTTCTTCTTCAGCTATTGCTTCAGCTTGATTCATACCTTCTCGCCCACAAACGGCAACGACCAGGAAAAGACGTCCATAAAGTTTGGCAACCAGTATGGATGAGGAGAACAATTAAATTGTCGTATATTCATAACGTTATTTTCATATTTAAGAACAGCTGCCTTCGTTAAAAATATACGAAAATAATTCCATTTAGACTTAAATAAAAAACTATTATTAGTTTCTAGATGAATTTTTGCATTCGCATCGCCTCAAGTAAAGATGCAGCAATAGAAAAACTTCTTAATTGTGGTCATCTCGTCTCGTCTAATATAAGTAAAAGTTAAGCAAGCTTCTACATGCAAGATCGACATTATGAACAAGTAAAAACATGGCTCGTTGTTATATGCCCTACACCATTTTGCTTAGTGCAGTTAGAGACAGAGAGGTGGTCGAAAAAGTGGTTCTATCTGAATCATTTTCACTAGCGTTTCATCATTGGGCCAAAATATGTGCAGTGTAGCAAATTTCATCAACGGATCTCAAAAATTGCGACCGGTGGGCTGAACACAGGAATGCCACTAATCGATAGACAGGCGGGCGAGCAAACGTATAAGCTTAGCGCGACAATAAACGATGGCTCTACCTCAACTCTCTTTGGTTGTTGTATACATCCACGCAAGCTTATTAGTATACCTTTGTATCACAAGCCGTGCGGAGTATAACAATATTTTGGAAGTTGCATATATCACTGGTTTTTTTTTGTTGTTAGCTTTAAAGAGTTTTCTGGGGGAGAGAAATTGTTCTTTACGTAGATGCTTAGGTATAGCAAAAAAAGAAAAACATATCATCTGGCAAGTTTCGGTAGCTCTGCGCCCGCGCGAAGCGGACAGACGAACATACGGTACTCATCAGAGCAGTTTGGGGGCAAGAGAAGACAAAAATTGATTCTCCTTCGAAGACGTAAATGTAAAAGTTGTTTTTAAAATTTACATACTTTGTTGTTGTAGACATCCAAATAATTAGGAGCCGAAAATATGGTTATCAATGACGGAAATCCGGTGACCTGATTTTTCCGGTACATTCGGTAGCTAAAAGAAGGTGAAAAAGTGAAAACCATTTAACTATAAATCACATCTTACAACATACCCAGCGTCTTGAGCCTCGTGCGCCCTCACCACCGATAAAAGGTTGTTTTTTTGTAGGAACTCACAACAGGCTAAATAACTGTATATTAAAATTACTATTATATCCATGATTCTTCTTCTTTTTTTTTTTTTTGGTCTTTTTTTCAACCTTCTTGGCAACTCACCTAAAGAAATATGAACAACCACGTATCGAATTATGGGTAAAAAAGTCATTGTTCTTCTCATTACCGAATTCCTCCAAAGGATCGGACCACAGTATATCACACATAGGTCCAAAAGCAGGTGGTTCACGAAATCTGTTTAACTAGGCAGAAATAAATTTTATTAATATTTGATGCTTTTTTTTTTTTTTTTTAAACGGATAGTTCCAGTTGTTCTTTTATACTTTTTTTATATCATCGAGCGTGAAAATTTCAGGAGATAGCCCTCCATGTATGCAAAGAAATTGTTGATTCAATAAAGCGGCCAAGGGTAGACAATCAAAAGCTTCCATACAGGCATCATATATTCGTTCCGAATATTTGATTTGACCTAAATTATTCAAATAGAAACGTGAGAAAAGCAGCAAGAGAGAGAAAGCAAGAACAGCCAAGTAAAGTGTTATCGATATGTCAGATTCTGATTTACGTAGATTCTGAGTGGAAGAAACGACTGATTGGTCTAATCACATTTTCTATGTGAACGCGGAGCCGTCCGCAGATTCAGATACTACCAAAGAATGGGTAAGAATTCGTAAGAATCCCTAGGCTTAACGGTTAGGAGCTTAGGATACAATAGATCTTCTCGGACACGCTATGCTATGCCCAATTCGTAATACAAGGCAATCCGAGATATACTCGCCTTTGGGACAGATCTTGGATGTTTAAAACGCTTTATATTACTTCTTGTAAGTAATGGTTTGTTCGAGCGGAGTAACACTCATCCTGAACTTTCACAAAGCGTAGATAAAAGCATTCCATAAATCTTACTTCGACATCCAGGGTAGGTTGAATTTTTTTAAGGGCTAAAGTTTTCAGCTATCGTTGGCATCGGATACCCCTATATAAGGTATAAAGAACTTTTAAGTTGAGTTCCGGTTCTCCAATGAAATGCAATTCTATTCGAAATTTTCGACTAATCGCAATTATATATAATTAACGGTATCTTTGACACCTAAAGAAGTTAGCATAACCTTTTCTCAATGTGGACATGGAAACAACTGTACTTGACAAATGCATCTCGTTTAAAACTTACATTCCATTTTAAAGGTAAAATACTCGGTGAGGTGGCGACACTCGTGATTACCACGCAATAAAAACAATGTGTTTGGATAGCAAATTTTCAGCGACCATAAATACAGAACGCACTGCAATGATAAACATTTATATATACATGAACACGCTATAGATGTAGAGTTACCTCAATACTAAAATATCCTCGGTCTACGTAGTCACCGAGAAATAGGTAACGAGTTGAACCGGGCGGACCACCGACCTCAAAGAGTTTTACCAAATCGAAAAATTGTCCATGTATATCACCGCATACTGTAATTGGTGCTTCAACATCGATCATATTCTTCTCCGCTCGCAATATAGCAGCACCTTCGCTAATAATGCGCAAGGCTGGTTCCTCTTCAATCCGTCCCTCCAATATAAAATGTTCACGTAGAGTGTTATAATTCGGTTTATTTGTTTTTGTATCGAACACTTCGGTCATCGTGAGCTTGTGAGACGGTGGCAAAGGAACCTCTAACAGGGGTCGCAGAACGAGAATGCAAATGTATAAAATTGAAAATAATTTTCGTTAATAAAACTACAAAATTATTAAAGTCAATGAAATGTGAACAAGAAATAAACTGAAAATTTTATGAGTTTATTAAATTGTTACAGTCCGTTCCACATGACTTTTTGTTTTTGTTTTATACCAATAGGATCAACGAAGCTTGGAGGAAATATAATCAACAAATAAACACTACGGCAAATTCTTTCTAAGGTTCAGCTACACCTAACCTAATTGGCGTAATGAAAATAGAACTGAGAACCAATGACGGGAATTTAATGATCGGATATTGCAGATGTTTTACATTTTCTAACTACATGAACTTATGAATCACTTTTCGAGCTAAATTTTTTTAAAAACACTTTTAAATTACGCTTTTATTTATTACAGGGAAGCAAAAGCTTCCCAAACATTAGCAAATGGTTTAAATATTTTATAAACTAACCCTAAAGGGTACGGCATTCGAATGCGTATGAGATATGGGAGAGCAAATGTGCTAAATCTGCTGCTTAATGGAAACGAAGTTCGGTGAAAGCCGCTATCCTTAATGAGAAGTAGATCATTTTCCTTTCTTGATTTAAGTGAACTTTTTAGGTTCATCTTAATAAACTTTTTTCCTTTTCAGGGAATATAAGTAAGAAATGGCGAAAGTTCGTCTCTTCGTCTTGTAAGAAGCATTAAATGGCTTGCAACCGTATACACGTCAGCGAGTACAAATCCTTCTCACATCCCCTACGAAAAGATGGAAACATATTTCGCCATTCCGCTGCAATCCTCAAAATAAGTTATCTCATAAACTAAATGCGTAGTTTTTACTTAACGAAGATATTATGTCGACTATTCGTTTGTCACAAGAATTTAAATGCCGTACCCTGAAACATATAGTTGTTTGTTAAATTCTATAATCAGATTAATTTTATGTGGCGCAAAACTTTAAAAAAATTTACATATCAATCAATCAGTCAATCAATTATCAATACTTTAATATTAAACGTTAAGTTATAGATAACTTGCAATATAGGAGGATAAGCAGTCTAACTGTAATAAGTCATCGAGACAAACAAGTTTTTGTTTCGACTAAATATATAAGAATTCACTTAATCTTCTGAGAACTGTTTTGGGTGTTGTACGAGTTTTTGTTTCGACTAAATGGATAAGAATTTACTTAATCTTCTGTTTTGGGTGTTGCACGTTTTATTAACCCGTTGTTCAATAGCCCTAAGATAAAGTGAAAATGTATATGTTCACATATTGCAGTCATTTGATGGTTTAGGAATTTAAACAATCCAATAGTGCTAAGGCGACAGGTGGTAAAGTATGCAGTGAAAGTCTAATACTCCCTGCTTTAGATACGGTTTTCAATAACGAGTTGTCTTTTAACATCGTTTTGGCTTTGGGGACAACTATTTAAAGACAGTATTGAACCAAAATCCATGTCAATCAATCAATAAAGAGGACATAACAAGAAGGTTGAGCAGGAGGAATAGAAGATTTTGCATGTTTGCAATGGCTTAGGGGTTCAGTTGCAACTTGGATCTGTACCGATCCTGCCTCTGTGCTAATTGTATACATGCTTTCTTTCTGTTTTCTTATTTATTTATCTCTGTATGTATGGACAATGCACTAAGTACGCGAACTATATTACATTTGGAAGAAACATCGACGGTGGCATGCGAATAAAACATGTTTAAGAAACGGGAAAATGCATGCTCCGGTTCTGGGAAGATTAGCCTTATGAACGAAGGTCTTCATGTTTATGCTTCTATTTAGGAATACTCAAGAACTTTTTTTTTTTTTGTTTAAATATATTTGGTATTCCTTTAGAATTATGAAAATTGTTGTTTGTGTAGCGATCATGCATTTTTTATAATGCATGATACAATGAAAAAGAAGAAAGTTGACTTTGACTGACAAGCACATGCGTATTAATAATGAAAACAAAACTTAAATTGACATGTTACAGTCAAGGCAAGGCCGACTATTCAATGACCTTCGCTCGATACAGCACATTGTCAATCTTCGTTAAAGAATATTAAATATTGTCCTCTATATACCTCTCTTATTGCTTATAGGTATTTAAGAAAAGCTATTGAATTATTGTTTGGTTCCAAATATCCTTTTATTTCCAAAAGAAATTTTCCTGTTTTGACTGACTCCAACAATAATATGGAAAATTATATTTTGAACATTAAGACATTAAGTCTTAACCCTTATATAGAGAGAGATTTAAACAATAAATTTATAAAATATCAAATACTAGATCTGGCTGCCATGTAAAGACTAATGGGAACGTGTATACGGGAGAAGGCTGAAAAATCTAATCCAAATTCTTATCGTTCATTTATTATATCAAAATACTATTCTTCACTAATTTTTGTCGACTAACTTTCCAAACGAAGGTATTAGAGTATGCGGAATACGCTTGTAAAACGTTCAATTCATTACTTCAGTAGCTTTCCACTTATTTGAGGCAAAGTATGTCAGCGCATCAAAAGTCATAAAAATTCGAATTAAGAATTGCGAGACGCAAGGTGGTTGGATACAACTTGCATGGGCAGACATCACCTGTACGGACGGACGGATTTGCTTAAATCGTGATTCTGAATTGATTGATCGGTAAAAGCCCAATCTAATTAAAGTTTTTTTAGACGCTTAACGCGTCCTTACAAACTGAATATACCTTTATTGCAAGTACTGTAGAGTGTAATAAAACAACGAAATATAACACAATTTTTCGAAAATTGTCAGATATCGTATATATTTGCGCAAAATCAATATATAGAATGTTTTAATGTACTACTGTGTTGCGACACCATACAAAAAGATTGATTAACCCAACTGGTAGCTAAGGCAAGCGAAGTGAATATCAAAAAAATGAAAAATGACTGAATGAAAACGGTTTCGCTGTGCGAGATGATAATAGTGCGGTATAAATGAGAGGGAGAGAATATCTTATTATATATATTTTTCAATGAATTGGATGTTCAGTGGCAGTTCGTAGTAATATAATCTGTGCGATAGTTCGAATATCTTGGGTAAATTTATCAGATATGTCGCGCTGGGAATCGTACGTACTTCACATGTTGAACAATGTGGCATTTAAGGTTATATTTATTTTAATTGAGACCATAGCAATGAGGATGAGTGCCATAGGCAGCAAATATGTCAGTTTGCGCTATGAAGTTATTTATTATTTCACTCTCCCTCTCCCTCTCTCTTCCTCTCTCTCTCTCTCTCTCTCTCTCTCTCTCTCTTTGTTCACAGTCAACTTTTTATTTTCTTTCAGTATGTCTGTGTATGTGTGATAATTTATATATTTTATAAAAAAAATCAAATCGAGCGCTTTTGCATCCAAGAGATTGTCTGTCTATTAATCAAATCACTAACCTACATCAATCCCCCTTCAAGATAGTAACGAATTGTGCCTCTGTCACTCAATCGCTTATCGATCAGTCGCTTGAGTTCGCTTAAGATTTTTGTATCTCATGATACGTTGCATAGCATTTGTTTGATTCGATTTTTGCACACATAAATGCAAAAACAAAAACAAAAAAAAAAAAAAAAATAGCGATTATTTTTAAATCACTTGTTGATATTTGAAAACTATTGAAGTGTACATCTCTGGTATACATTATGTCTATTTTAAAGTCTATCGACATGTCTGCCAACTGAAATGTATATTTAGATAAATATGTATGCGTGTGCATTTGTGTGTGTAAGGGAAGCCGCTACATAGGCAATAAAACGTTTGGCAATGATTTTATATAAGAAGAGTAAACATTTTTCTTTTTCTTCTTCTTCTTCTTCTTCTTCTTTTCTCATTGTACGACAAAAATATTGGCCATGATTTACTGCAAAATTATGTGCTTTCGTTTTGCTTCGTTTTGCTTTGCTTTGGAGAAAAGAAAAATATAATAAAAATAATTTGTTTGCCTTATTTACCATCAATAATGCGTTCCTTCGTCTTTGCATATTTACAACGCGTCTTATTGCCTAACGTGGTGTTTACAGGATCGGTAGACGAGTTGTTTGCAGAAATTTGTTGTTTGTTTGACGACATTGAAGATATTGTTTTTTTTAGGAAATTCTTTTTTATTATTGTCTTTTTTAAAAAGTATCACAAGATAAAATTAAATTGTTTTATTTATATATTTTTATAGCTTCTACGAAAGGCTACAAACAAACATTAACATTAAAATTATTATTACATCGTTCGTAAGAATTAGAAATTTTAAGAGTCGGGGGCCCGACTATATATATATAGTCTTGTTTATTTGCTGGTTTGTCGCTTGAATCAAAATTAGTGGGCAACTATTGCCGTGACGTCCGCGCTTGTTTTTCACAAAAGGGGTGTGCTCTGCTTATAAACATACCCACACAAACAACAAAGTAAAATTCGTATATCTGATTACATTTTTATGGATAGAAGGTTGTGCTTAAATGTTTACTAATATCTTTAAAATATGGCAAATGTGAGTGTACAAGAATCGTTCGAAAGCACTATGCGTTGTTTAATTTATTAATTTACCTTTACAAACAACGCGTTTATAAAAAGTTTTCTAGTATTGAAAATATTGTAATTAACCATAGCTAACTGTTAACTTTGTGTGGCTATATTTTGTTTTTCTTTGGTGGATGTCCCCTAAACGTATGGACGCGGCCGTGATCTGGAAGGCCGTGATCTATAAGGAGTAAAGAACAAAAGGGAGTAGTATTTATTTGTGTATGTTCAACTTGAAAGTGGAAAAGTTTGGACGGTTATTTTAAAGATGAGCAGTAGGGTTGAAAAGCAATGATTAGTGTGCCGGGCGGTGTGTAGGTATCTCCAGACCGAGCGGGTGGGAAAGCCAAGAAAACCAAAAAGTCCTGTTAAAGGACTTGATTGGTAAGCAAATATTTTCTTTCCCTTTGGAATATCTGACGTGCATATAGCTGTGCACAAGCGCAATACAGTCTACATCAGGTCGATGCTCATAAGCAATCTGCCACTGCCCAAGACCATCGGGAATTTTCACTGTGCGCGGTTGGAGACCTCCTGGCGAGATGTAGATGCTCCGTGGTCCACACATATGAACTACTTTTTAATTTTGACTGGCCATAGGCCGCGCAAATGGTGCTGCCCTCAGAAGAAAACCCCTGATGCTTTAACACTTCGAAGATGACGAAAATCATTTGGTATTTTAGTGCCCAGAAAATCAAGAGTTGCCGAGTTTTCTTTCTGCACGCTAATAGTCAGTATTTAGTCGTCTTCATAACGTTACAATTTACCCTATTTGCCTGATCCTATTCAGATATTTTCAAGAGGTTTCTATTAAGTGTGACTCATTATGTAGAGGGAGACAAGAGCTGAACTTATATTATGCGATAAAAGATTAAATAGAAAAATCGTTGTTTCGTAGGTAGAATAAAACGGTTCAATAATCGCGACACCAAGTGCAGACAGCACTATAATTTTGCTTCTTTGCAGCTGTTTCGATTTCCTGTTTCTTCTATGAAATCATTCACGACAACGCATACATGGTAACATCCTATTATAGTTTCTATATATCAAAAGTAATAAATTCTGCGCCTATTAGCGACTAATGTTTTGTTTGAATTCGTTGTCTGTAAAGGTATCTGTTGTTTTATTTCTCGGTTTTCTCGTCTGCGCTGTTCCACTTGATATCAACTGAGCACTTTTCAAAATGTAATTTTCCCACTCACTTTTACTTTTTTAATGCTTTAAGAGAAGAAATGCCCACAAATTGGGTAGAAGGCATCCTTGAAATTTTATAAGAATTTTTAATAAAAATTCGTCTGGCGTATGCCACTTATGGCGTACAAAGTGCCTACACGCATTTTTGTATTGATTGAGAAAACTTAAATATCGTAATGCTTGCTTCTAAAGGCCAAGTGTTATTCGAGAGGATATAATTCACGAAGATAGGACCACTTTTTATTTATTGTGTGTCTGATACATTTGTAAACAGATCACGTGATATTTTTAATTTCGACCTGTGCGGACGATTCAAAGGTGAAGTGAAGCAGAAGTTGTAACTTGCGGTTCTCGTTCTTTTCATGACTTTGGAAATTGCAAACATCAAGTGACGTATAGACGAAGGGACATCCGAAAATCATCACATTGACTTAGGTCAGACTTTGTCTGGAAAGATGCCGTTGAAGCTCTTTTCCCTTACAAAGTAAACAATAATCTTAGATAATTAATTTGAATTCCGTCCGTATCAGTTGGATGTCAAGTTCAGCTTTTTCACTTTCTCTCGTTTCGATATAAAATAATTATTTATGAGTGTTTTAATCTGATTAATGTTTAGCAATCAGCTTAATTGTTCTTTTAAAAATTGTTTTCACATAATTGAGCCATTATTTTTTATATAAAAGATTTTTTTTTTTATATTTTTTTTTTTTAATGTTTTTTAAATAGTTCTGGCGATCTTTGCGCTGGCACTGTAATTACAGAACCTGCAATGGGCCTTTAATTAATTAGTTTTTCGTATGCTTCATAAATTTTAAGGAAAGAAAAAAAAAAAAAAACCATTGTCATCATCACATCACATTGCTTTTGTTTCCCGATTTAAGAATAAGTATTAGAATGAAAAAGAATTTTTTTTTTTTGCTTTTGTATAATATTCAGTGATAATTGACAATATATGCCGTTCGTTCACTTCAAGGCAATCGTGGGTGGGCGAACGCAAAATCTTTTGTAAACTAAATAAAAATATTTAGGTGGTTTCCGTGAAAAAGAAAACATTCACACTTTTTGGATCTAGATGTGCTTTTGCTTTTGCGCTGAACTTGAACTTGAATTTTTTGCACTAATAGTTCAGTTTTATTTTCCATTTATTTATTTATTTGTTTTTGTCTTCTTCTTTGTCTTATAGCTAAGGAAAAAAGAAAAATTTTGTTTTTTTTTTCTTTTTCGACCGATTTTACACACATTCCGTTATTTTTTAGCTGCACCGATATGATATGCAAAGAAAATTTTTCAGACGTGTTCATAAGAGCTGCGTTTCCATTTTTCTTTTAGATAAAATATGCCGCGATCTGCTCGCAACGCTGAACGAATGAATTTCAAATGTTGAGATTTTCTTGCCCTTGAATTGTGATCTTCAGAAAATTTAGATATGCATCTGCATTGGCTCTAAACTTTTTCTTTTTTAGAGAACTAAACTTATTTCACAGGCGCAGTGAGAGTAAATTTTTCTTTACTCCCGATTAATTGAAAACCTCTTCGATACTCTTTTTTTTTTTTGTTTTTTTTTTCTTTAATTTTCTTGCTTAATCCGTTCAAAATGCTCAGAATACAATCTGTAAGAGGGCTTTGTGTACGTGCGTGTACATGTATGTTCGGATAAATGATTTAAAATTTATAAATTTAAAAAAGTTTTTTTTTTCGTCAACTGGTTAGTAAATATTTATATATATGTACGATGTGTTTTTATTTTTATTTTTATTTATTTATTCTTCCTTTTCTGCTCAATGAATACTTTTTGCTGTGTAGGTGTTTAGTTCATCAAAATTTTTGATTACCGATCCGTGTGTTTTTGTCATTTGGTCTCATTTAATCATCGGCTATACTATACCATATATTATTTTGTATGTAATCGTGGAAGGTTATTTTCTTAAATAGCTATGTGTGCTTGCAACATATTATTAAATAATAATGTCTTTTTCGTGCAGCAAATTTTAATGATTTCAACAAAACTGTACTGACTTTGGAAACGACTGTTAAGCACATTAGCAGATCGATCGGAGTAATTTTCATATATAAAAAATATTTGTGCCAAAGTTTGAAAATATGTTGAACTGAAACGCCAAGTTTAGTTTTTTAAAACAATTAATTTCTTACTTTGAGACTAAATATGTAGACACCCAGCAAGAGTGTAGTTCTTTCCAGCCACTTTTTGTAATACAAAGAAATCTAGCACCAGATGACAGATTGAAAGAAGGATGGACAACCGGAGAAATCGGCTCATAATCATATATAATATCTTCTGTTTGTGAGTTGTCGGATGTGTATTTGTTCTAAAAGCAGGATAATCGCTTACTGATGAAGAGGAAAATCAAAAAAACTCTTAGGTTGAATGTTGTTATTATTGTTGTTATTGTTACTATTATTAACTTTTTACATCGCTCAGTTCGAGTTCGAGTGGGAATTCACCCATCCCCGGCTATATTACGACAAACGGTTGAACTCAACTTTTTTCTAATTGTTTCTCTTGATGCCTTTATGATTAGTTATTACTCTTATTATTATTGTTATTATATTTTTTATTATTATATTAAAAAACTTTTTGTTTTACATATGCAAATCGATGAATAATGAATCAGTTATAAACTCTAATATTTCTATGATCCATGTATTCAAAATGTTCGTACCTCGATTTTTCACATCATCTCGGAATATCACCTTTCACTATTCCATCACATGAACATAGCCCCGATCATATCATGCTCTCAGTCGTCGGCCAACCATTTCTCAGATATATGCAATTTTACCGGTTGGTTAATGTGACCTCCATAAGAGTTAGCATATTGAGAAAAGACGCGACGTCTCAAAAAATCTCTGTCGATCTAAAGCCTTTATAACTTTTATAGCGAAACCGATAAATGCTTCTTGACCGTCAAGACATTACTTGCTCCCTTCAAGACAAACGGCTTCGACATCTTTATAACGCAGAGTTTCGGAGAGTGGTGAATAACAATGAAGACGAAATTTGTCGCGCTTTTGTCCTAAGTCTTAAGAACAAAATTGGAATGGCATCAGGATTTCTTGGTCGGAGCTTGGCCTGCTGGCTTTGTAAAGTATCCCTGGATTTATATTGATATTTGGCGCAAACACCTAGAAACGAAAGATATAGATTCTATGGATAGAATATCTTTTTTTAAAATGGGCCTCTGCGTGGTTATTATTAGCATTTCATTAGTAAGAATCTGAGAATTGTGTTCACCTTTTGGCTTTCAGACCCACGTGCTTTAGGTGGGCTTTAAATAGTAGCCTGTTGTTTTAAGACTTTTTAAATATTTCACTTTTTCTGTAGGTATTGGCCTTAGAATGCCTTAGAATCTGCTTTCGATTTAGATGGCGTTGATTCGAAACTAGCCCTAGCAATGTTTATATCATTTTTTCGCTAAGACGAGTACAGCTTCCCTTAATGTCTAGCACTGATTTGTTGTAAGGAATATGATCGAGAAGACAACTTCATCTTTGGTCTAATATTCATTAGTTGGACTTGATCTTTAAAACCGCTCTCTCGCTTCGATATTCTCGCCTCTGCGCTTCTCTTTCTCTTTCTCTCTATCGCTCTTTTTGCGCGAATTAGTCGATCTATGGATACGACGTGCATGCCTATGTATGTATATGGTATATATTAATGCATTTTGTGAGGAACAAAAAAAATTTTGCACACTGCGCCATAATATACATTAACGTTTCGCAGCAAAAAAAAAGGAAAAAACTAGAGTAAAATATTTAAATATATAACAAAACGAGACACACGTCTCATTTAAGGTGACTGTGTGCAAGTTTGTATTATGGGGAATGATGAGAAAATTCATAACACGGTCATTAACTCATTGATAATTTTGTGTTGTTGCAGGTATTTAAGGTAACATTTAAACGGGAGGAGCGACAATAAATTTTTTTATTTATTTATTTTTTGATTTTTTTTTGCTTTTCATTTGCTTTTCTAAAATAGTTTAAACAAAATTTTAAAATGTTTATTTTTTGCCAATTCAAAGAAACAAATAAATAAAATGAAAATAAGATTTTGTTTATTCAGTCACGTTCGTTTGTATCGATGAAAGATTTGTAAAGAAATTTTATTTATTTATTTTTTTTTTTTGTCTTCTTTATATTGTGGATATTTAAACTATTGGAAGTAATGTAAGAGTAATGAAAATATAATTAACTAACCGACGAGAGAGAGTAAAGAAAAAAAGAAAAACAAAAAAGAATCAGAAAATCAAGTTTCTTTGTTTATGTGGAAGAAAACAATCTTTAATCTGAATGGAACGATAAGATGGACTACAACTTGCATGAAAACATCTTCTTTAGTTGAAAAGTTTAATCGATTGCGGAGAAGATGGAGAAAATACCCACAACAATCGTCAATTCAAGCAATGTATGATTGATTTTCGGTGCGGTGCCAAATCTCTGTGTACCGCTTTAGACCATTGATTTTACGTTATACTGCTGCTTATGTGACGAAACACAAAAATGATACGATTGTTTCTTTTTTTTTTTTTTTTTGATGATTGACAGTACAAGTGTGAAATTTTACTTTCGACATGGAATTCCTATCACTAGTTCGTAAAAGTTTCTCGATATGAGAGCCATTAACTCACCTCTGGTTTTTATTTGGATTTTCGTTTAATTCATAAATCGAAAGTCGTTAATTTTGGCACACCGACACACACGACAACTGAAGTTTTTGTGAGGGGAGATGTACAGTTCGATACATGCAGCTCATAGTCCTTCTTATAGATTATCGCACAGAAAGAAGAGCAAGAATTGAAGAATATAATTTAATTTTACCTGTGAAGGATGGCCATCAGCCTGATTTTTCCATAGCGTGGAATTCTTAAAAATTGGGCATTTTATGCTCAGTTTGTGTCATATCTTAAGTTACTACTTCAATTTTCTTACATACAAGACTGTACACTTACAGCTCTGTTTGAATGTTAATTACACGCTTCAATCAGTCGCTGCGAAAGCTTATTGATCAAGTTTGCACCACACGCATTTACAGCCTCCCTTACCGATGAAGCTGACTTTTGTATGACAGGATAATAATAATAGCTGAAGTTAATAAAATAATAATACTACACACACACACACAGCACACTATAAGTCGAAGTGCGAGTGCCTTTGGGTTGTTTATAAGCGATCCGACCCTCTTTACTCTAAACACCTTTGAAGTTTCATCTTTTCATATTAACTTTGGCTTATGTGTCTGGCTTAGGCGAATGGACAAACAGACATATGGACATAATAAAATTTGTACATTTTCTTTTAATAATTGAACAAAAAAAAAGGGAGAAAATAGCATACCCTCCCTTTTGGTGGGTAGTCTTTCAAAAAAATGCCATTACAGTTAGCCTTTGAGAATTTTGCTTGATCATGCATACATTCTGACGTAATTAACTTTCATACACCTAACTTAACTAGGATGATGCATATATATATTTTAGAAATTTACGTGTTATTTTTGTCATTTACTCATTAATTTTCGTAAACTAATTGTCGTTAAGAACATTTTCTCTTATATGCTGGTACTTGATTTTTGCAAACTGCCACGAAATTTTGGCGAAACGCACATACTATGTATGTATTAAGTTTTTTGTTGTTGGCAAAGGTTCTGATTTTATTTTAAATTCTGTATACACACAGATGTACATAAAAAGCTTTAATAGCATCTGCAGTGTACGCCTACCTTAATACAAACGTTTATGCAACATTTATATATACATACAGATGTGGACATTTGTGTTATTTTAAAATTTTAAATTAGCCACATTTTCTTATTTTGTTTTAATAAGTGAGACTAAATTTAAATATGCATGGCTTCGCACTTTTATTTAAATAACCTAATTGCCTTTGTATATTAAATAGGCAGCTAAGTACTCTATATATTCCGCAATATCGATGCATGCCTATATACTAGTTTTATTAATAGTCGTGTTAATTCGTTTGCGACATCTGGCGATTGTAACAAAATATGTAATGCTTTTTTTTTAATCACCTCAGTCAATCTATGTCTGTCTTTACATTGCGGAAACTTTTAATGTCGCATAGATTGGAACCGAAAGTTGAAGATATTGGAATTTGTCTCACGACAGTAGTTATTCTCCCCACATTGAGTATATAGTATAGGAATTTGAAACTGAGAAGAGAACGGTAAAGTAAAAAGTTGTTTATCCTGCAACTTCTCCATCGATTAGTAGATTTTTAGATATATTTATTTATCCCCATAAGTCACCGAGTAGGTAAGAGTCGCGAGTATCAAGCTAGTGATTGCGGATTCAAATCTTAGAGCGGTAGTGTTTAGCTACAGTGAGTGTTAAATATTTATCGATATGAGATCTACACTCTTTCCCTACACGACGCTCTTCCGATCTTTAACTTCTCTTACCTCATGCCTCCGCGTTATGAGCATAGTGTACATTACCTGACTAATTGGTCATGTCAAAAAAAAAAAATAATAATAATAATATCTTAAATATCCTTGCAAAAATAATCTCAATCGATAAAAAAATTTTTTCTTTAATATTCTAGTTTGCCTTATGGAAACTATTAGGGAAACGCATTGAAAAATTTTTCATTTTCTACTTTTATTGCTTACATTTTTGTAGCCACCCGGTAGAGCAACTAAAATAGATATTAAAAATGAATGGTGGTTTCTTCTACCATTACTACGAAGACGTAAAGAGATCCTGCTATTGTCTTTCCAATCTTAGTCCATTAAAGTAGTGCAATCTCTGGTTATCTTTTGAGTTTCTATTCTATTCATGTTCCCTAACATTCTCTAAAAGTGTCGAAAAGTTAATTGCACATGTTGTGTTGTGTAATGTCATGAGAATACTAGGAATTCATTTTAGATTCAAAACCTATTCACATGCAGAAATACTTATTACAATAAAAAGCGGAATCTGCCAACAAAAAAATATTCAGAATCCTAGGAATTTATTTTAAATTCACATACAGAAATTCTCAATATAATGAAAACCGGAATCTGCCAAACTAAGAATAAAAACAACTGAAAGTTGGATTTGCGGCGATTTACTGCCAAAAATGATTCGTATTAACCGATTAGGCATGTCTTCAAATACGACAGCAAGCTTGTCATTTTTGTGCTACAGTGAGTACGGTAAGCTTCGAAGTGCTTTTAAAATGTCATAAATTGTGAATGAATGGTTTTGAGTTAAATAAAGAGCGTCATTGGTCCAATCGTATTCGTCTTTCCGATTCTCTCTTGTTAAAGAAATATCATGTGCATGTGCATGATGTGCATCCCTAAATGTTTGCTTTCATTCTCATTAAGCTCAGAAATAAATAAAATCTGTCTAGTAGACGAGAAGAGTGACTACGCATTAATTGCCACTTGCATATGACCGCAACTATAGTGGAACCACATGGGTTGCGGCACACTCTAACCATCTCTCTCTCTCTCTCTCTCTCTCTCAATCTTTTCCTTCCACGTGATCGCCATTTTATTAACACACTTGCACATGGCCGTAACTATAAGGAAACCTCACGAGCTGCAGCACACTCTCTCTCTGTATTTCCGTCCATGTGATCGCCATTTCATTAACGCACGTATCGGGTGACATTTTTGATTAAAAAAGAGTCGGCCTAACATCGACCGAACATACATTTTTTTTTCTATTAATATTTTTCGATTTGCTCGTGAAGCTTTTAAATGCCGTTAACCTAAAGTGAAAGTAACTTTTCACTAGTTTTTTTCGTGGGGTATTATTTTTAATTCAACTTATCAAACTATCATCGAAAGCATAATCTACGGGAATTAATATCTAAAGCATTCATGATGGCCGCTACTCTAGCCCCAATGCATGCTATTGTTGAAGAGATTTTGTGCGAAAGTATAGACACTTTTTCGATGCGTTTTCTAACTAAAATCTTTGCAATACATTTAGGATTAAGTCATCCATCGATTGTCACGTTTATATATATTATGACCCAAAATAAGTTATAGAATATCTTTGCATTTGCGGAGGTCATTTTTGAAAGATAGTAAATAGTGAATGAATGAATCCTCCTTCCTGCGCGATGCTTAAGGAACATGTGCTGCCTCCTTTTCTAAAGTAATTATTTAATTTTTATTTAGAGTGTGTCGTTTTGGCAGACGTGCTGAACATGTACGTACGTACATATAAAATACATGTATTTGTTACATATTCAATTCTCAAATATTTGAAATATATTTATATATATGTGACTTACAAATTATATTATTAAAATTTAATAGCAAATTAGAACTGTGCCAAAATATTCGCTTTTCAATTTTCTACAAATTGTTTCTATTATATAAATATGTCACACGTACAGCAAAGAATTGTCACCGCTTATAGACAAGAAGTTTGCCTCAATTTTAGAACCAATTTCTGGAAATGTGAATAAAAGTTTGTAAGAAATGGATTTAATTGGTAATACGTTCTGGGATAACGATCCAGCAAGTATATATATATATATGTATGTACTATATACATATACTATATCCGCACTATATACTACATACATATATATTCTATATACATATATATATATTCTATATACATACATATATATATATATACTACCACATATATACATACCACCATATACACATATATACTACCATATATATATATACTTGCCTATAAAAGTGCATTTCTCTCGGACCATAATTGCTGCTAATTAGTTTGAAATGAAACTAAGTTTCCTAAAAAGCAAAGTAATCTACGGGGAATCTCTAAAAAAAAAACTGTTTATCTAAAACATTTTTACAGTAGTGTTACCTCTTACATCATCTTATTTGTTTAATTACTAAAATGCCACGCGTTGGCCACAAATCTATTAGTTTGTGTTTGGAAGCTTTGAAAAATTTGAATATTAGATGTGCTGGTGGCGAGGTCTCTTTTTATGTGGTTGCAAATTGTATGTTTTGACACGCAAGATAGGAATTTAAAAATGTATTCATTGGCTTTTGAGCTTTCAATATAAAACTGTTGTAATCGCTTTCTTGACGTTCCATCCTTGGAAATTTCGTTCAGCCCATCTTTAGTTGATTTGGATTTTTATCAAAATACTTGCATTTTTTTCCAGATTACTTGGTCAGCAGTAGAGTAAACCAGGTTTTATAAAAAGATATATTAAGTTCGTGCTAATTTTCGACCTGTAACTTCAACACAAATTTACGTGAACGGACATCAGACGGAGGACTTAAAGAGACTTAAATCGATTTAGAAATTATTCGGGATAGTAAGGGATCTATCTTAAGCGCTTCTACGTGTTACATACGTCCGCACAAACATAACATATCATGTACCACAAATGGTGTAGGGTATAAAAACGAATAAAAGATGAAATAATAAAAAACGAAAAGTCATAACCAACACAAACGTTTAAGTGTATTAATGTGCAGGCAAAGAATTTTGTGCTCATACCGATCAGGTCGAAATATTTGGAACCATCTGTTATTGATTCGCTGAAATTTTAGAGGAAGAAGAAAAAGTATTATGGCATATTTTATCTATACGCACCATTTATACAGTTAACTATACATTATGCTTTCTTCCTTTCTTAACTTTTCTATCTTTCTCTTAGTTTTAGAAAACAAGATTCATGGAAGCAAATACGAAATTGCTCGCCGTAATGGAAAAATATCGATTCCTCACGCTTAAGCTTCATGATTTTCATGAATGGTCTCGTCGGATGTCGATCTTGGAACATGTTAACATCGTAACAACATCGAACGAAACTATCAATATGTGTGTAACGTTCGGCGCAAGTATTTTGCTGAATATGAAAATGTAATACACGGTAAGTAACATATTCTTAGTAGATCCATGTACATAGAGCTATCAGCAAAATTTTTATATCTCTTTTTCGGTTTCCGGTAATTAATCGCTACATTATTTATTCATAATTAATACATACGTACAATACAAAAATATAATAACTAAGATAGGTCTGATGGAACTTCAACATTATTAGGGACCGAGGTTTGAACAATAGCCATTTTCTAGATTATTTGTATATTAGATTAACTGACCTTAGAGTGGAGTTTTTTGAAGGGGGGGGCGGGCAACTCTTGATTATGGTTATTCAGTTGTTCTTCTTCACGAATCGCGTGGAAACGCTTATTGGCTTTAGCCATGTTTCGAAATTTAAAACTGTACCTTCATCTTTTATTTTTTTTTTAATTTTAAAAACTTAAGAAATTGATTGTTAAAGTTGCTATCGTGTGATCCAGTGGTTAAGACGGGGTGGTAAACCGTAAATTGTGCTTTGCTGCTGCTTACGTTGGTATAAATTAACAAGTCTCTAATAAATCCGTATTTTCCCACCTTCTCCACATTCTTCACTGTCGGAAGTGCGTGCTGTTTTGCATGTTTTTTGTGTGTGGCTTTGCGTTTGCGTTTTCAAATTTGGGGTGATTTTCTATTGTACATTCGCATATAAGTAATGTAATGTTTAACGTTTGGAACCAAACCAAAATTTACTTTAGACAACCGGAATGAAACTTAAAAAGTAGGCCGCAAAAAGGCTGGGCGAAGAAGTTTTTGCAATGTACGGGGGGTATCGATATAAAATACGATGCCATCCCTATTCGATGCAAACATTTACTAGGCTCTTGCGAATATCTCGTGTGAAAATGGTCCTAGCCTATTAAACCGCCCTAAAACTAACGAAAAACACTGCATATTTCGTACGATTAGTCGAAATGACATCTGCCTTAGGCGAATATAAATTTTCTAATTTATAATATTTTTCGTAGAGAGTTGGAAATACGCGCTGATTCTTGGCTTTCTTCATGAATATCATTGTCAAAGTGTCTCTCCTATACCGTACATGTTTTACATTGAGAGCGCGGCATGAATACCAGAAGGTATTCCCAAATTAAATCATTACGAATTTGTTCCTAGACGACATCCCACGCTCCCTTTCATGATGATAACGGCTATAATATTGACATGTCGTTGTCTATACTAACCCAAGCAATCAAGGCTTTTCATGCAACATGCGGCTTTTTAAACAAAATATTTTGGGAAAACCTTGCGGCGCACAAACCTGTCCTGATCATGCGAATGTTGTCAATCTGTATTGTGAGATGTAAGCCCCGGAAGCTTTTGAGAAATGTTGCTTCGGCTGACACAAAAGAGCATATGCTTATTGAACCTGCATAGTGCGTAGTTCCTTGCACTTTAATATTTGCAGGGATTAATAGATGTATTTTTCTTAAGTCTTAGAAGCGCGATTTTCGTTTTGCACATTTACGGTGTGAAAGAACAGATGCTTTGAAATATTTTCTATAGTGATTTTTTGCTCTATATATTAGACGCAGGAAACACTGTCTTGCATATTTATTGTTTGAAATTATAGGAAAAAAAGCTTTTCTTTTTTTTTTTCAAACAACGAAAAAATAAAA
>CCAG010014980.1:0-31094 GCA_001077435.1 Glossina morsitans morsitans
GTCATGGCAAAAGTAAATTTGTTTATATTATTTAATGTTCCAATTTTCAATAACGCTAGACGACAATATCAATCCAATATTGGCCAAATCTGATCGTTGCGGGGAAAACTGAAGGCACACTAGACGACAATTTCAAAGCAGCAGATTGTGTAGCATTACTAGACATAGGTGATTCTATCGCCTGCTGATGCGAAGTTACGTATCACTTGCTATGCGGGCACCAACAGTTGCTTTCTTAGAACTCCGATTCATGGCGAAATTAGTAAACTCATCAACACCATATAGATCTTCCAAGTATTGAGCTCCGTCGAAGGCAGCGTGCAAATCCTCAAACAGCTTGGCTAATTCTCAAAAGGGCTTTGCATTTTCCGAGAGTCGGTGCTGGTTTGGAAAAGTAATGTATGCAAGTTCACCTCCTTTCGTCTACAATCCATACAAGATCGTATACCCTAGACCGTGTCCCTAGCGAAAATTATCTTTTTGAAAATTGGAACATTAAATAATATAAACAAATTTACTTTTGCCATGACTGCCCTCTGAAGTGTAAAGCTGTTATTTATAGAAAGTTTAGGGTGGAAATTTTAGGTTACAGTGCCACTTGAAGCGGTAAGGCCAATGCGGTATGTGCCATAGCTGGGCTAACTAGTTCGTGAGATGAGGTAGTGTGCTCACGGACAGTCTTACGATGGTCACACCAAATAATTTGCACGTATTTGCCACTTACTGAATAGCAAATCCAAGAAAATCTATCGAATCGATCGGGTATTTGCCTCGGGGCCTATTCTTCATTCACCCTGCTAATTGGTCCCCCTTCTCCGCGTGGAAATGTTTGTAGGGCAACCCGAAGTTGAGCCCGAAGAGCCAACTTTCTTATCATAATTTAAAATAGTAACTATTTTTATTTCATTTTATTTTCTTGCAGTTTATATAAAATTTATTACGGTAAAATGTGTAAAAGTTATCGGTCAATTTATATGTATATGATTAAGTATTGAACATATATTTGAATGTAAACATATCTGCAGGTAAACATGTATGTGTATATAATATTTTATGTAATACGAATAATTTGGTATATAAGAATCGTTTGTTAAGTTCAAATAGTAATTATGAATAATTTTTTTCTTATTTGAATATTAGTATAAAAAAAATCAAAACAGCTATAGATCTTTTCTTTTCAAATAATTTAAGAATATATTATGACAAAGTTTTAACTAATACAAATCGATAATGATCACCTTAAGAGGAACTTTTTTTCTTCAATGTGTTGCCTCTCTTTATTAATCATTAGTTTCTTATTAACGCATATATTTTGTTTATTTAATTAGTCTTACTAATTTAATTGTACAATATATTCTTACAAAGAATATAGTACCCACGGCCAGTCCCCTTGTATTTGCTTGTTTGACGCCTATAATCGAACACACGACGTCACTGCTTTTATAACAACACATTTCAATTCTCTTCTATGGATATGCCTCTGTTTGTTTCCTTTTTTTCACATCAAAATTGCCGTATAGACTATCAAGCATGGTACATGTATGCGTAAGTATATGTAGACGGTACAAGCAATTAAGTTATTAGAAGATCTTTAGAGTAAAGTCTTCCATAATCATCCAAATCTCGGGATTTGCTTATAATTGTTATTTTTACGTAAATTAACAATCAATCGTCCCCTTTTTATTTATTCTTAAACGCAGGTTATTTTGGAGGAGATATTGAACTTTACTCATAGATCCGATTAGTTCAATTTTATCATAAAATGTAAATTTTATCCGACTTAAAATATTTTTACTTTCTTCAGTTGTAAATGACTTTTAATTATTTACTGAAAACCATAATCAAATTAAAAATATCCTTAGAAATATTCGGAAGATACGATGAAATAATTATTAGATATCCATAAACTTTATACACAAGCGTAGCTTTTCAGGAACTTCAGAATCCTCTTTTCGGTGCAGTGTTGCATTCTTGTTTTAACAACAATGAAACAAAATAGAATTGAGAAGAAAGAAATCGCACATTACAAAATCTGAAATGAATGCAACTAACGAAAAAGATCTGATTCATATGATGAATATTGATGAAATTGATTGCGAGAACTAGATTGTACTTTGCGAGTCTTAGCATGGGGGATTGATACCCAATATTTTACGTTATTTAACCTGTGACAAGGAAGTTATAAACTCAAAACTTCGATCTACTAAACTAAATTCAGTGAGCAAAGGGTTTTCCTGTTTGGCTTTCACTGAAACTTTGCTAAATGTCTGATTGACATCAGTCGGAACTTTTTCACAATTCTTTCCACGTTTCCAGAAAGGATAGATTGGATCACACTGGCGATGGTGTTTTAATTGTCAGATCTGTTCCAATTCCGTCCTATTCACGTGCATTTCCTATTCCTCCCGAGGTCGAATTTGCTGCCATTCGGGCGTAAATCGGCAGCTAACAGTTATATGTAACTTCTTCCTATATTCCTTCAACCGCGGATATCTCTACTTGCAAGAAACATGCTGCTCTCATTTGTGACCTGGCCGAAAAGTCTAAACCTACTACCCAAGTTACTTGGTGTTACAGTGGTAATTCTAGCTGTATCTTTTCCACTTCAATATCTGATAGAGCTATTGTGTTTATTTGATCGTAATTTACTTCAATACATCGATGTAGCTCGCTTACCATAAGCTAAGGGCTTGGCATATATATAGGCGTCACTCTTCAGAATTAAGTCATCCCTTGGACCTTTATCCATCATTTCGACCACGCTGTCACAAGCCGGATTTACCTCATGCTTACCTCTTCTTCTTGTGGACAAGATAAATTCAATAAACGCAGATTCAAGATCAGTGAACTTGTTAACGAAATCCAGAAATTTCTTATGTATATTATATTTTGGAAACGTTCTTTGGTTTATTTGAACAACCTATAAAAATCTATATCCATATTTTTACATCTGGAGCAGGATCCTTTCGACCTGTCAACGATCATCACAATGCTTTCCATCCAAACTCGCACATTTAAGATGAGTCACCGAATCGTAAACACACCGTACAATATATCTCTCGTCCTCACCTTTATCTTTATATTTAAGAAATGAGAAAGACATCGCTGCTGTTGTATTAAATGAACCTTTTCACGCTTGTTGTGAATATAGATCTTATTGTTGTGTTAAATACGGACTTATTTACCACCGCGCACTTACCTACCCTTGAACTTATAATATTTGTGCTTTAGGCTAGCTTTTCTTTCAGCAAGGGAGAGTGGCTGCATTAGGCTCCAAAGGCAGCTAAAAAATGATGCTTTTCTTTAGGGGCAAAACCGTCGCAATGCGTTTTAGTTCTTATTGCCTGCACATCCTGAGAGAATATAGGAATTTTGACGGTTTCAACGCAGATTTCTTAATTTTTTTGTTTGTATGGAATCGATTAAACATTTTAAATAATCGCGCGCTTTTCTTATTTTTATCACAAATGTTTTCAGTTATTTAAAATAAAATCCGCGCGCTATGAATTCACCACAAATTTGTTTTGGTTCAGTTGTTCGCAAGTAAATAAATTTGTTTGATATTTATTTTGTTTCTAATTTTGTAGCACATATATGTCTGCGATCTGATACCCTTTTGTATAATAAGAACTGTGTATGTTAAAACGGTCAAAAATGTAAACGGATAGACGCGTGTCATTGAAAAGCTAGCTGGTTCGGCATTAATGGGTGGGTTTACGGTTTATCCCACAGGCAATCTAAGGACGATAACTTACCGGATAGGGTGATACTCTCTACCTCGCCCCACCTATGGCCGCCGTCGGCTCATGATTTTCTATGGGAGACCCCGAAGTTGGGTCCGATGACGAAAAGGGTCCTACTTTTCTATTAAAAGAAAACTTTAGCCCATTTTTATTTTTCCCCTTAATTCAAGTATACAAAAAAAGAAATGTTTATTGATAATACCAAAAAAAAAGAAATCTTTAATTATTTATTATTAATCTCCAATTTAACGTTCAACACCACTAAAAGAGAAATCAAAGCCAACAGTTACTTAGTTATGTATATACATATGGCTACTTAATTACGTTAATTTACAAAAAATATTTGGTGTTTACATAAGAAAAGGAAAATGATGAAAAACCTGATGGTTTTAAAAACACAGGAACGCTCTATACCCGCTGCTCCTGATGGTGATGAAGAAGTTAAAGATGTGAAGGCTGAGGCTAATTACCGTTGCTGTATTCTCGTGCGATATAAAATGAAGAGAAGATGTTATAACAATGCGCGATCTACAGCTACGGTATAACTCCGGCCTAATCTGATCTTTACTTAATCTTTGCTTTATGCTTTAAATGCTTATAAATGCTCCGGCGATATTGAAACTTCAAATCTCTTCATTAAGAAATTCATTGTCGAAATTTTTCGACTGCTGATTCCGCCTTAACTGTTAGTTGTTCATGTCAGATTATAGACTCAATTTCTATTCCTAACTTGATCGTATTAGAAAAGCATGGTTTGAGGCTTTTTTTTGGTGGCTCTCGCACAGATGTCGTATATACTCATTTTAGTAAATTGATTGACTTAGTTATTAAGTATTAACCATAAATTATTGATCTTCACTTCGCTTTCCGCTGATTGAAATGGATAAGCTCTTATGTTCATAATAGATCTTTTAGCGTTTTGTTCATTTCGGACGAATTTCCCGTGACGTCTGGTGTCCCTCAAAGCAGCCGCGTAGGACCTCTTTTATTTATTCTGTACGTCAACGCTCTCCCTCGATGATTAAATCCAGCCATATCTTAACGTACGTTCACGATCTTAAACTGCTTTCTGCCTTCTCCTTGGAATTGCAATCGCATTAGTTTGAACTTTTCATTTAGTTAGGTCGACGCTAAGTTTCATTAAACTGTGGTCCAAAGAGTTTAAGAGGGCTGTTTGCCTTTTGTCTCCCTGCCTCCTTATGAAAATAGATTGCTCCTATTAGGCTTACCGTGACTTCAGAAACGTAGATTTATTCTTGATGTTTCCTTCTTAACAAAGTTAATAAATGGTATTATCGATTCGCCCACATTACATGGTGAGATAAACTTTAATGTTCGGGATCGCGTCTCTAGCAACTTTATCTACATAGAGCTTAGTCACCGTATATATAATTACGAGCTGTTCAATCGGTTGACAGTTGTTTGCAGAAACCAAAATGATATCTACCCTTTAATCACAATATCGGGCTCTTCAATTTCTATCAAAATAACTATCCTAGTACGCGCGATTTGCCTTTGTCGCATTTAAACTGATCTGCAATCTTAATATCTCACTATTTTTGATTTGAAAATTAGCTGGTGTTTTTTACTGTTATCGGTTGCCAAGCTTTTCCATATTTGCAATTAGGGATTCACTCGCAACACGGATTTGTACCGGCTGTGGGTGTGCTTTTTTGCTAGACGTATATATACTTTTTTCTCTCTAATTTATTTATATATGAATTTTTTTTTTCTTTTTTGTATCAACAATAATTAGTATAAGATTTGCTTCTGAGAGTCAATTGGATTCGGCTGTTTATTTATTTTAAGTGAGTTGCATATGTAAGTAAAGTAATAATTAAATAAATATTCGGCTGATGACGAATCTCGTGCACCCACTACCATTCGATTATCACACGTAGGATAAAATTGGCATCGAAAGCGTTTTTCATACTTTTGTGTCGATTAATAATTGTTGTGGTGTTTAAGTAAGAGTAAAGTAAATATGTGAGAATTCGAGTATTTCTAATAAGAGGTAGCAATAGTTCATAGCTCATAGTTTTAGCTTTTAATAAAGACTCTTTCCGTTTACATTGGTTATTGGTCAGCTAAAAAAAAAAGCGATTTTCACATCAAACCAACGAAAAATTTGTGGTACAATTCCAGATTTCTTGCTCGATTGTTGTCGATTTAAAAAAATATCTATCGGGGTGTCCGATTGTTTATTGGCCATTTTGCTATTGCACAGTCACGTATGAAAACTCTCGTGTAGCCATAAAAAGCCGGGATTCGTTGTCATAATTAGAACGACTAAAGATAAAGATTCTAGAGGAAAAAGAACGGCGTAGAAACATCCAATTTACATCAAATCAAGGGCAAGCGATCGTAGTCACAAGTATGGTAATGAAACAGAGTCGGCGGCAAAAATTTGCAAGCGCACAATATCGAAATTTTGCAGAAATCAAGTGCTAAAGTTGCGGAATAATGGGTCGCATACTCCGCTGAAGGCGAAGATGAAAGCAAAGATAGACCACAAGAATATAGGATTTCTGTACATTTATATATTTTCTATAATAAATTAATATTTCACGATACAGATATATGTGTTTATATATTTACTATTTATTCACTAATACCTATGGAGAATTATTGCTAATTATTTATTATTTAATAAGTAGAATAAATAAATAAATAAAAAAGATGACGGCGACGAACAGGTACGCGTACAATGCTTATGCTCTTGTTGTTAGAAACTCCATCCTAACAATGCTTGTCGTTTAGTGTTAAAACGGCGCCAGCCATATTCCAAAGACAATGGAAACTTTGTTACGTGATATTTACAGTCTTGTTGTTCAATAGGATGATATAACAATTGGCGGAAAAGATTTAGAAAAACATGCGAAGTCATCAAAAGCAGTTTTAAAAAAAACGGTCAAGCGGTCTTAATCTAAATAAAAAATTCAATTTAAAGTATTACATTTAGGATTTACTATTGACGATAATGGACTAAAATGCCCTTATTTCAAAACGTATCGCAGAATTAAAAGCTTTTATTGAAATGGTTAAATTATTATTCCAAGTTTATGCAAGTTTATACTCAGAAGATGAGTCCACTCTACAAACTGTTACACAATAATAACGTCCAAACTAATTGGAATAAACAATGCCAAGAGACTTATGATACAATCAAAAGAGACATTACTTCAAATCAAGTATTGTTTCATTATAGTCTACAATTGCTAATAACAGCTGATGCATCACACCATTTAGTAGCAGGAGGTTTATCATAAGCCTTTATTTTGCATTTGTGATAAGCAGGGATTATCAAGAATGGATTTTGTACATTTAGAGAGACATGGGCACTAATAGTATCCTTCCTCTTTAACTATACTGTTCAGCTCATTAAAGGAACCAGTAACGCAAATGCAGATGGTGTATCTCGCATGCCATAAACAAATTTTATAGATTATTACCAAGAGAGAACATTAATCTAACAGAAGCTGAAAATTAATTGTACCTAACTTTCAAAGATATTGTATGTGAAATTCGTAGCGATCCAATTTTCTCTAAATTGAGTAATGCGTTTCTTCAAGGAAAGACAAAGAAATAAAATTAATGGTAAAAGCATGTAAACCGTGCAAAAAGTTGCGAAGCAGTCCGGAGAAGAGTTCACCGATTAACAGCTGGAAAATGTGCAAAGGCACTCATCACACGCGGTTTTTATGCCTCCTCTGACAACTACTATAGCACCTCTACAATTGCGGAAAACGATCCATGTCGACGTAGGATCAAACATGGGAAGAACGTTAAACCCGAGACTACCTTGTAAAGAGATCGAAATTTAAAACGCATTGAATTTTTCTTTATCTAAAATATAACTGTCATCCTAAGGCGAGGCGTGTCAAATATGTTCGCCTGGCAACGTCTTTATATTAAATTACTAAACTTTGCAATTGATTATTGCTGTACTTATAGAGAAAATAATAAAAATGAAGTTTACCGAGTCTATTAAGAAAGACGCTTGTCTAAGATGAATTAGTGTGTTTCCCCTCTGTACATTACCTATATATGCATTTATATTAGATAAACTATGAAATAAATGAAATGTTTCTGGGGTAATCATGCGCGGCACTTCCACGAAAACAAGTATGTGAACAAATTTCTCACACAATTTTCTTTCTATATTAATCAAACAATGTTTTCATATTTTTGACCTTAATTGCGAATTCGCATTGTATTGATCGCTCCTGCAATCGGTGGCTTTTAAATTATCGTTTCTGGAATGGGACCGGATATCCTCTTTGATTGTGGCCCTTCCGAGGATTTTTATGGTGTCCCATTGTGGTCACCAAGTTTGCGGGAGACATTATGACGTCTGTAGCGTAGTATTTTGATACCTTCTTATTAGAGCAGAATCTCGCTGGCCTAAATCATGGTTGTGTGGTAAATCAGGGTTCAATATTGGGAAGCTTCGGCCGAGAAATTTTACTGCTCTAGTAATCTTATTGTCAACAACTGACAATAAACAAAACTTCCTGAGCTTCTATTTTAGCTAGGGGGATCTCACTCACAATTCAACATTCAGCGGGGACGCAACGTACAGGGTTTAACAAGATAATTATGCACAAAGTGGGTATAATAACAATATTTTTATTATTATAGTGTATAGATGTATATCTATAAAATACAAAAAATGTAACAATAAATATTTATGTATGTAACAATAAATATGTGATGGATTTTGGTTTAGGTGCAGGAACTCAATACACAATCGTCAGGACGTTGCTTTCTTTGGCTATCTTTTTATTGGGGAACTGAATGCGCTTTCCGAAGGCTCAGTGTGCTTTCTCGTTGATGAGTTATTTATTTCGGCATCAATGGTAGCCTGCATTGCGGGGCTTCGATTCGCGTATGTTACTGTAAACTGCCTGCCATCACCCGTTACGATGCGTTGATTCGATGTTGCCGTGAGTCATTTCAGTACAGAAAATTTCTAAAGTTCTTGCTGGACGAAGAGTTCTAGCTGATCTCGTTTTGCAGGATTTAATAGCGGTAAACCTCAGTTTTTTCTAATTCTTGCTTCTTCTTGCTTTTCTCGGGACTGTTGTTGACTACCCGGGTGTTCAATCCAATGTCATGTCCAGATCAATCACATAAAGGTATACCTTCGACACTCCTTTAATGCTTGCTACGATTTTGTAACATTCGTTCTGATTCCCTGATATCTGTTTTCGACCTTTCAGGTATTTCTCCGCTGAAGCAATGGCGATTCCTTACCTCGTAGAGAATTTAAAGAAACAGAGTTTGTATATTCGTGCAATGATTTGGAATGGGCGAACAGGATTTCTATAGGCGTGTGCGTTGCATTGTAACAGAAAGTAAATATTTTAAACCGCCTAGCCAAATTCGAGCACATTTGGATAACGGAATAATATATTATGTTAACATAGTGAAATGGCTTGACGCTTGAAGATTTTAATGGATAAGAGTGCGTGTAATTGTAAAGCTACTTAGTTCGGCAGTATTAGGGGTTTCCCTTTCTATCCAACACACGCTCCATAGACAGTTACATTTAAGAAGTATAGGCTTAGAAATGTTTACAAAGACAGACAGAAGATCGAAACTCACGTACTGGACGGGCTGTTCTATATCCTGCCATACCTACGGTGTTCTCTGGCTTATAATTTTGTGTGGGAGACGAGGAAGTTGGGATTTCAAACTTCTTTCTGGATTGCTCTTATACAGTTTTTCCTCATTGTTTAAGTCTTCACTTTCCATTAAATATTATTCGTTTAGATTTTATTTACGAAAGACACAAAGTTTCATATCAAATTTCTTTCTGGTTCTAAAAAAAAGAAAGGAATTTAATGTTTTAAAAATAATTTTGTTTTTCTATGAAATTATATATTGGGTTTTTTAACAATTATGCCTCCTTTATGTTCAAGTCAAGCTGTATGATAATATATATAATAATTCTTCGAATAGTCTGACTTAGCATTTTCTCTTCTTCTACTTTACTATTAGGATTGACTTTATATGTACATATTCATGTGTGTATAAAAGAAGGTGTATTTAAAACATGGTAACCGATTGCCTTTTTGCAATTCGCATTCAAAACAATATCTAATTACTTAGAAAATGAATAGAAAAGTCCTTTACAGATAAAGCTCGCAATGCCAAATGAAAATCCTTTTCCTTTTCTGATGTTTGCAAAAGTTTTTATGTTTATATCACAAACATTAGAGATATACATATATTCTCAATATTTTTCTGTCGTTTAAAGAAATTATATATATTGTCACGAAATTCGATTTTCTCGGATATAGTTCGCGCCACTAGACACTACACATCATGAATCTATTATTTACAATTAATTTCTTTAAATGTAGGATTATTTACATTTTACTTTGCAATGCTCTCGACTTCTCACCTCTAATAATCTTTTTCGATTCAAATGTTCTTGCCCGACTGATTCTACCTTCCGCATACAGTCTATTTATATTCATTTCGTTTTTGATTTTATTAGTTCATTGCTTCCTACGGTTTAAAAGCCTAGTTAATTAAAAAAGTGTTTAAATTTATCGGAATATATTGAACTTTGCTGATATCCTTTTTGGGTTTGGTCTTTTTGTTTTTTGCGTGTTGTTGCTTCCAAATATCTGCCTTGGTTTGCGGCTTTTGCAGTTTTCTCTTTGTTTACTGTGTTTTTAATAGTGCGAAATTTGGGTGCTAATATAAGGGATCATTTTGAATATGTGACAAAATTTTTTGCTTTTTTTTCTTCACAAACTCTATTTTCTTTGTGGCTTTCTGACATGGAGTGTTTATTTACTTCATGTCAAACCAAAACAGGCCCCGATTCGGAGGGACTCATTACTAGCCAACGTTTTTGTCATGCGAAATGTGCAGATATTACAAGCCGTGTTGCACGCTCCATTCTAGATCCTTCGAAATGATTACGTTGGTTATGTCCTGAATGTAGGAAGCGGCACAATGACGTTTATAAGCTTTTTTTGTAGACAAGGAATGGCTTTTGTGAATTAGGTAAAAATTTCGTGACATGGTGCAGAAAGTTTGAAAAAATTTAAACAATATTCGATAAGTGTCGCTATCTACGGCATTCACCTCCGCCTCCTACTTTATTTAGATTATTTATAATGTTTTTTTTTTCTTTGTTTTATGTGTATGTGTTTATAGACATCAAAATAAACAAAATAAATTATAAAGAATTTTTTTTTTTATTCCGTTGTTGTTGTTGTCATCGTATTTGATTTATTAACGCATTCATTTTTATGCACTTTTACAAAACGATAAAATAAGAAATATATCATATCTGACTTTATTTCTATTAATAAAAAAATTTTTGGTAACATAGTACTCGTTAAATTTTACGATATTAAATCGAAAAGAAAGTCATTCAACACTAAGTATTTCATCGATTTACAAACATTGGAAAACGTTGATTCATTCTTCGATTTAGGGATTCTATTCGACCAAATATTTTAATTTGGACATTGGGCTGTGTTCAACTAAGGTTAGGTCCACGCTTGGTTTCATTAAGAGGCGGCTCAAAGAGCTTAAGGATCCTTACATTACAAGAAGACTAAACATGTGTTTAGTTAGTTTAGTTAAGTAAGCCTGTGTTCTCCTATAAGCGTTAAGTAGTTCAAAAACAATTGTGGCTGTTTGCCCTTAGGAGTTTGGGTTGGGACCCGCTTGTCTCTTTACCTCCTTATGAAAATGGGTTACCCCTGTTATCTTTACCGTCACTTGAGAAGAGATTTATTTTTGGTATTTCCTCCTTTATTAAATTAATTAATGGTACTTTCCATTCCATTCCATTTCCTCCTTTATTAAGTTAATTAATGGTACTTTCCATTCGTCCGCATTACTTGGTGAGATAAGCTTTAATGTTCATAACCGCTTCTCTCTGTAAATACAACTATGCGCTGTTTAGCCCGTTCAGAGTTGTTTGCGGAAATCTTAATGATGTCTATCACCTAATCTCAATATCGGACACTTTAAATTTTTTCAAAACAACTACGCTTAATACGCGCGATTTTCCTGTGTCGTATTTAAACTAATTTGCAATCTTAACATCTCACTATGATTCTTCTTGCAACTTGGACCAATGTGCCTCTGTGCTACTTGTATACGTGATTTTTTTCTTTTTTTTGATTTTTTGTTTATACATGAATTTTTATTTTTATACCCATCACCGAAGGATTAGGATATTCATTTTATCAAAACCTTTGCAATGAAGGTAGCATCACAGAAACCCCATAAAGTGTATATAGTTTTGATGAGCATCAAATTCTAAATCGATTTAAGCATATCCGTTTGTCCGTCTGTGTAATGCCTGTTGTAAACATTTTCTTGGCCTAAAAAATGAAGCTATCGACATCAAATTTGGCAGAAACATTGGAAGTTCTTGCACACAAGTTGGTATTGAAAATGGACTAAATCGATCGAAGAATACGCCCAGAGCACCACGTAAACTGAGAACACTTCTGTTTTTCGAAAGGAATGAAGAATTGGTTTTTGTTCATTACTGATAAACAATCCAGATGAATCTACAAAAATTTGAACGCATATTCTATGGGCGAGCATTCGTGTATAAGAATGGAAAAAACTGACTGGGCCTAGCCAATATTATAGTGTATCAAAATTCAGTTGATTTTTCAATACCTTTATAACGCGCAGAAACAAGCTTCAAAAACCCTATAAAGTAAATAAATTCTTGGCCACCTTCAAATTTGGAATGCACCTAAATATGTCTGTTTATTCATCTGTGCACCTGTCTGCTTGCGTAACTTTGTGGTATTTGTGTAAACATTCTTCTGTTAGCGAAAATAAAGGTATCGTCTACAAATTTGCAAAAGTATTTGGAATTGACCTAATTTTTTCAATGATAACACCCACAACGCCCACACGCCCGTACGACAGAATCTTTTATTTTGAAAATAGATAAGATTCGCTCCCGACCGAATTCAATTTTCTTATTTGTTTTTAGTTTTTTTTCTTTACTTCTCCTTATATACTTTCGGTTAGTTTTTACTATTAAGTAATCTAAGATTTACTTCTTCATGTGTAAGTAAATAAACAAATAAATACGAGTAATCTTAAAAATAATAAAATTAGTAGTTCGATAATCGTACAGGCAGTGAGATTTTCGCCTTGAATTTTTGATTAAATATATATTTTTCTTAAGTAATCTTGCAAGCGAGGATGAAGAGAAGACTGGTTAACCCCTTTACTTAGCTTATCATCTATGTTCTATATTGAAATGCTCAATATTATGTTTTCTATTAATAGCGTGTTTATTATATTCCAGCCACTTTGTTAAAGTGGAAATGGAAATTTGAAAATTGAAAAGAATTGCTGAGTTTTTGTAAATTTCCGTATTTTCCGTATTTTAATTGTTTTCACCAATTTTTGATTTTTAGGAATATGATATGAGTGCTGTGCACCAATAGGAGAAAAGAATGTTGGAATATGTTATGATGATCAAATTTCGGTTGTTATGTATTGCGAAATGAAATATCGAATGTGGCAACATGAAGTGAAGGTTTATTGGAGTTCGCCGATGTCGTGTTTTGTTGTGGGAAGATATGGATAGTAAGGCGAATAAGATGGAAAGTCAGCCTGTAAATAATTAGGTAAAATCAAGTCAGTTTGTAACGAACTGGTTATGATCGGTACTATAATTCCTACGCTGTTTTTGTTTGATCGATTGCAATCGATGAGGAGTACTCGGGCTGGTACGTTGATGTTAATTGTTTAATAAAAATTGTGTATCATTCTACGGTACAGCAGATCACACATAAAGGTTATACCTAAAACGAACCTGCGTTCTCTTTGGGAGATAAACCAATTAGCCTTGGCCTATGTTCATATGGCGGCAAAGAGCGGGTTGGTTATAAACCAAGAATATGTAGCGCAATAAGTAAAAGCTGCTTCTCAATAGATTCTATGGGTTCTGTACTGCATTGATAACTAGAGGACAAAACTACTGAAGCATATTGAGGATAGGAAGTGGATAATCTTACAACGGCCGTCGAACTCCTTTGGTCATCGCCAGGAGACTTTTCGCGTTATTAACTATAAGTTCTATATGTAGACAGAAATGAAGATTGCTATCAAAGGAGATACCTAGATCAGAAAATGAAGAAACTTCTTCCAATTTAACGTTATTACTATGGTCACCCTGGGCTTTATTTCAGCCTGGAATGGTTGTGAAATACCAATTCTGATAAGTCTTGTTTTCTTGAATCTAAAAAAAATCGCGGAAGTAATCGTGATTGTCTTTCTTGTGTGGAAGAGAATGGATGTTGAGAATAAAGCAAAGTTTATAAAGAAAGTTTATAAATTTATATGCCTATGTAATTGTCGGGAATATATTTTTATATTGGAGTTATTAAACGTCATAATTGATTACAAAAAGAAAAAGAATATAATTCAATTAATATAGATAAACAAAACTAATGTCCATTAATCTTGTTTACATAACGACAACAATACATATCAATACAATGTTACATAATTTATGCAGCTTTGAAGACAAAAATGTTAAAAATATTAATATTATATACCTTAAACTTCCAAATTTCAAAAGCACGAGCTCTATATTCTCAATAAACCACATATATACAAAAATATAAACAGTACGCTCTTCACTTAAATACATGCCAACAAATTATGTAATCAGTGTACGTGCATGTAAGCGCAGTTTGCAACAGTAATAACTTACTACTGATCTTATCTTAAATCAAACAAAACTATGAAAAAAACAGAAATTGTGATAACGTTATAAATGAAGGCATCCGAATGAATAAAGATATTAAACTATATATATTTGCACCATACAAAGAGCAAAGTAAGCAAAGAGGTTTCAAGACAATATTAACGATACAATGCGATAGTACAGTTATCTTATATGTGTCGATTAATGTATGTATGTACAGCAATATATGCAAGCTAACCTTCTGTGAAAATTATTTTTCAACATGAATTTTTCAATAGTTTAGCAATTAAACTTAAAACTTGTCAAGTGATCAATTGCTTTCATCTACGTCATAACGAAATTACATTTGTTTATGTTTGTTTCTACGGCCAAAAGGCGGTCACTATGCACTCACCATACAATTTCATGATTCTGGAGTTTATAAGTAATTTCAGAATGCGTACTTTCGAGTGCTACAAACATAGCAACAATATCAACATAGTCGATTAATGAAGTCTTGAATAATATCATCATCAGCACATGTACGTACACTTTGCTCGAGCATTATCAGCGCTTTTAGCCAGTCAACTCGTCGTCATCGTCAATTACATTAAGCATCCATAATGAAGCGTAATATGTGATGTAATTGTATCTACTTTATTTAGTTTTATTATTAATTTTAATGAGGTTCATATTTAATTACTATTTTTTTTTAATTCAGAATTTTCTCATTTATATTAATAAATTTCTTTGTTCTAAAGTTCTTTGGTGCGTTTTTTTTCATGGTACCGTCTGCCATTTCAGTTGTAGCACCTGATGCTAATATATCTTGAAGAAGGGTAGTCCGGTGTTGGGTAGCCGGGATTGTATGGCTAATTCAAAGGCAAGAGTGACTATGTCGCGTAAAGTAAGGTTAAAGGCTTTATAGTCTAACTTTAAGTTCCATGGGATTCAGGAGCCCACTCATTATGTCACAAGCACCTGCGGTTAGAGGTGACTGCTTTGGTATACTGCATATTTGTGCTTGCCAAGATGCTTCGGGGGGAAACTTGCATATTTACATACATTTAAAACTGGCGGTGGAAGCTAGATTGTCCAGTCCACAGTTTGAACGCAGCAGTTAACCAATATGTGAGCCTTGACTGCTGGGTACGGCCCTTCGGGCATATCGTGGCGGTTATGGTTTCTATCATTCCTAAAGTAAATAATTGGAGGTAATAATAGGCCTCAACATTCCCCAGAGTGTGTTTATTGAGCCATGCACCATAAACATATCTGGTGTCTCCAGTGCAATTTAGGCCTCTAGCTTATGGGGATTGTCTAACTCTCTGGAGAGTGCCGATTACGTAAAATTAACCCGTGTGTCACCGGGCTATGTGGAAGGGCATAAATATGCATCTATTACCGATCACGCTTCTCTCAAGTGGTTAATGTTGCACAAGGATCTTCACGGCCCATTGACTAGATGGTGATTGAAATTGCAGGGTTTCAACTTACCAATTAGGAATCGGCGAGGTACTCAATACGTTGTGCATGATCCATTGTCTCAATTACACGTGGGCAACTGCTTTTCAGAAGAATTGACCGACTCCATCAAAATTGATTTGACTTCGAATCAATAAGCCACGGGGGATGCAGTTTAAGAACAAAATTTGTGGAAATTATGCGATCCATCAGATCTCACCCATAGAGGCATAGCCAAAACCATTTACTGTTCATGTTGTTGTTATTATAGCTCTCAATATATAGTTTCCTTTCTAGAAAAGCGTTTGTTTCATATTCTTTGTGTATTTGAGTCAATTACAATTGACAACGGAGTTCAATTCAAGTCATCCGTTTTCCAGTCCTTGTTAGACAATTATGGTGTTCACCGCAAATTTACTGCTTTTTATTCTTCACAAGCTAATGCGAGCGAAAGAGTAAATCGTTCTGTTTTAGCAGCCGTCAGAGCATATATTAAACGCTCTCAACGATTTTTCGATGGAAACCTATCGGCCATTCAAGGTTGCGCCTTAAGAAGGGCCATTTATGCAAGCGCAGATTTTTCAATTTACTCTTCTCTTTGGAGAAAACATGCTAACTAATAGTAGGTAATAAGTCTATGTTCTACATTACTTTTTTCCATACATTTCAATGCACAATGGAGGTAAATAGGGACTTTTATAATCCCCTACATTACGAAAAATTGTTTGTGGACGCCTTTTTTGGTGTTCGTGTTACAAAACGCGTGGTTCCGCCGACCCGAACGTGTCCGAATGTGATCTGAATGATGTTCGTATGTGTTGTTTGGACCTGAACATTCCAAAAGGGTTTTCGCGACGAGGTTTTCGAGCGTGTGTTGTGGTGGTACTGCAAACTATGTTGTAAACTAAATATGCCCTGCAGTATGTGAAATTAATTGCTTTTCTGCAGTTTTGTGGTTTTTTGAATTGAACTAACCTGTCTTAATGTTATTAATAGTGACCTATATTTATTTTTTACGTCATAATTTTGTATTAATTATGTAAAAAAAAAGAATATTATTAATACGACTTTTGGTTTATCCAGAGTGTTGCAAACCATTCTATAACATGTGTGTTTTGTTTTTTGTTTGAAAGTGATTATTTGGTTTGAGTTTGAGATATACTCCCTACATATACAGTGTACACATATTCAGTTTAGGTAAATTAAAACCACAAATTTGTGCAAACCTTTTGATGAATTGAATATGTAGTTGTGTACACAACATATTAATAAACTAGTCTTAAGCTACTTAGATGATAAGAGATTTGTAAGAGAGAATTGTATTAATACCTATGCACGGGGGCATTATATAATAAGGAATAGCTAAAACAAAACACCAAACTTTTTTTTATTTTTTATCTTCAATTATATTTATTGAAAAGAAATTTTAAGGAAATTTAAATTTTTGTTTTCGTTTATAATTGTATTCGATGGGCGATTTTAAGTTACTAATTATTTCAAGTAGTGGTTGTAGGTTTCGAAAAGTATTAAAATATTCTTTATAGTTGTATTTTTTAAAGTGGGCTGCGCAATGTGTTCCAGGACCGTTTGAGTTATCTAGACTAACAATACCTCATTCATGCGCTAACAGCTGTTCAGGTAAAGAATCACGCATAAAAACACCTCTAAAGTGTTTAAGTGGCTAAAAATAGCTTTTTTCTGCCGTCCGTTCTTATTCTTCCATTTTTTCTTCACTTTTCTTGATTTTGTCGCTTTTTTCTTTCCCCTAGTCCTATTTGCACTCATACCAAGACGAAATTTTACATTTGCGTTCGTTGCATCGTTACGAAACAGGCGTTTATACCTCCTGTTAAATCCCTATCTTTACAGTTTGCTCGTTGCCAAGGTTTTTCTGTTAATATTTTATCAGCTTGATGTCTCTTTGTAATGTTTTCTGATTGCGAATATGCAATATCGTGTTATATACAAGCTGCATTCAATGGGTTTATTCCTTTTTCTCCTCGTGCTAGACATGTTTCTAGTTTCGTTCCTGGACCACAAAATTTACATCGAGGTAAATGTAGATCAACAGGTAATCTATTTATTAGGTTGTTCCCGAAACCTCCCTTTTATTATAGTTTATAAACATTTTTTCATTTTTATATACTTCGTAAGGCAGGTTGCTGCCGCTCTTGTGCCGGGGATAACTCACCGTGCTCCAGCTATCCTTCCCACAAGAAATTTTTTTATCGGGGATCGTTTCGCTCGTTGTATGGTAATTTTCTTTTTGCTTTATTCTGCACTAATTTGACTTACGCTCATCACTTTAATTTACAGATTCTTTTATTATCAGACTTTAAGGAAATATTCATAACATCGTCAGCTTACTTTAAGATCTGGCTGAATTTAATTACCGAGGGCAGAGCCTTGACATATAGAATAAATAAAAGGGGCCCTAAGTGGCTTTGAATAATCTGTTATGAAGATTAGAGCTTATCAATTTCACTAAGTGCAAAGCGAAGCCAGAGATCTGTAGCTTGAAGATCAATATGTTATGGTTAACTAAGTCAAACAATTTACTAAAATAAGTCTATACGACATCCATGCGAGAGGCACTAGAAAAAGCCTTGCAAATAAAATCTAAGGGATTCAAAACAGTTGATCTTCTTTTCAGAAAGCCATGCTGGAATCGTGTAATATAAAATTTGATAGCAAAAACTAAATACTGAGTAACAATTCGCTCAAAAAAAAGACACTCAATTTGGCAACGCCTCTATAGCTCTGAACGTTTCTCATTTGTGAAGCACAATAAGGAAACAACTCTTCTTCTACTGATTAATAATCTTTGAAATGAGACCACATAGCTCGTCAGAGCATGATTTGAGTATACATAATGGAATACCATCAGACCCGGGCGCACAATAATATTTTAGAGACCTCAACCCATTTTCTAAAATTGGCAAGTTAAAGCGGAATCAGCAGTTGAAAAATGTCGACAATAAATTTCTTCAATGAAGAGATTTGAGGTTTTAATATCACCAGTGGATTTGAGCCATTGAAAGAAACGTGCGAGGGATATATGCAGATTTTTCTTTCTACTTATAAAAATACTTAGGATTAACAAGCAGTGAGGATTTTAGCAACTGAAGGTGTCTGCAATAATATTGGTGGTTGAGGTAATTAAATCTATGCCTTGCAGCAGAACAGGCGAAATAGTCGTAACCAGAACCACTCTTCATTAATTTTTTGAAAAGTTTGTTTTTCCTATTTTTATAATATTTCTCTTGTTAAACCATGAAGGTCACTTGGTTGGAGGGCAGGGTTGCTTGATCGGAACCGATGAAGAAATAGCTAGGTTTAATACCTTATAGAATAACGATAGGAGGGTTTTAATATTCCTAGTTGAAAAATCGAGTATAATGTGGAGAAGATGAGATTTAATCAGTAAGATATTGGTTTTATTAAGATCACAACGTTTATTTAAAGAAGTTGGACTTGGCACAGTGGAAAATCAGGTTTTTCATCATTTTCCGTTTCTTACGTAAATACCAAATATTTTCTGTAAATTAACGTAATTAAGTAGCCAAATACATATACATAACTAAGTAGACATCTACATAAAAATATTATTCTGTTGGCTTTGATTTCTCTTTTAGTGGTATTGAACGTTCAATAGGAGATTAGTAATAAATAAAAAAAGTTTTTTTTTTTTTTGGTATTATCAATAAACAATTTTTTTTGTGTACTTGAGTTAAAAGGAAAAATAAAAATGGGCTAAAGTTTTTTTTTAATAGAAAAGTGGGGTCCTTTTTGTCATCGGACCCAACTTCGGGGTCTCCCATAGAAAATCATGGGTGAAAGGCGGGGTAGACAGTGGCTGTGGTATATATCAGCTTGTCCGGCAGCAACCGTCTGTGGATTGCCTGTGGGATAAACAGTAAGCCCACCCATTAATGCCGAACTAGTTAGCCTTTCAATGACACGTGCGTCTAGCCGTTTACAGCCTCCGAAATTTTTAGCCTTTCTAACATATGCAATTTTGTTTACACAAAAGGGTCGCAGATATATATGTGTTTTACGATATCGGTATATTGAGTTGTTCGTTTGCTTGTTTATTTTATTATTGACGCTTGTGATAGGTGAATTGTGTCGATCCCATCTCGTTTCTTGCTATTTTTTGCGACGATGTTTTCATGCGCTGTATCAGCAGCACGTGTTAAGCGATGGCTAGTTTTCTCTAAGCACAATTTTACCTCAGAGAGTTTGTGGTTGAAGATTGTATTTTTGCATCTAACATATACGAGCGTGCCGATATTTTCATACGCCAAAAATCCATTTTTCATTTTCTGAGGCTTCCTTTTCTCATATTTTGGGACATGTTCGGTATTTTTGGTTTCGTTATTATTTGGTTGATGGTAAAGGCAATGTATTTCTTTGGTCTTTTTTATTTATATATTTATTTATTAAGATATATTTCGCATAATTCATTTTGTTTAATTTAAATATGTATGTGTTCTAAATTTTCATCAAATTATTCAAAAAACCCCCAAATAATAGCTACGCAAACATAGAAAGACTAATATGTTCCAATTGTTGATTTTCGGCAAGGAATGCATTTGTCAATACTTGAATGAATATTTTACTCAGCATATCGGATGGTTGACCCTCTCCAACAAAGCGTTTCGTGTGAACGTTATTTGTGTTATTAAAAGAAAACACACGTTTTCGTGTATTAGTATTTGCTAAGATTATCGCTTCTATATTTGAATCAAGATCCAATTGATCTTTGATCAATGCTTTGAAGTACAGATACATCGTTGCAAAATGTATTTTAAGCGATGTCAATTAAAGCATGAGAAAACTTCCTCCCCAACCTAATATACATATTGTTACTACTTATTTGCAGATAATGATGCAGCAACACAAAGTTCACAAAAACCGGAATACAATCATTCTATTCATCGAATATTGGATCATCCAACATCTAATGTGGATAGTATGATACATTTATTAAGACGGAACATTGATTTGTATTTTGTATATACGTCGTGATTGCCCAATTCTTGTAGGGCAGTTTAAATGCACATTTTTGAAAGAGGTCAACATAAGTAACTGATTAACTCGTTATTTTGGTAGCATAAATTTCTAAAAAAAAACTTCATTTTTTCACGTTTCTTTTTATTGTTATATTCGTGAACAATACATCAGAACCTTAAACTTGTAAACAGAGGGATTACTCTTTTCGTTATATATTTTGTTTCTCACGTACGCAATTATCTCTCTGGGCAATTATTTCTCTGCGCAATTATTTCTCTGGGCCAGGGAAATTATTCCATACAATATCAATTATTTCTCTGTGCCAGGGAAATTATTCCATATGCCAGATGCATTTAGAAATGCGGGTTTATATGTCGGATTATTTGGAACATTAATCTTAGGTGCTATTTGCACGCATTGTATGCATATGTTGGTGCGGTGCTCTCACGAACTTTGCCATGGACTACAACAACCAGCGCTTAATTTTCCAGAAGTAGGTTATTGGTCATTTGGGACATGGTCAGCTGCTATGAAGCCCTAATTCTATTAAACCAAAAATTTCATATTGCATATATGAACAAACAATTTCTATTACACCAAGATGGAGCGCTAATTCTATTACACCAAGACGGAGCCCTAATTCTATTAAACCAAAAATTTCATATTGCATATACACACAAACAATTTCTATTACACCAAAATGGAGCACTAATTCTATTACACCAAGAGGGAGCCCTAGAGCGTCATTTAAAGCACCTAACTCTCAAAGATATTTTAAATTGATTTAAAAATTTGTAAACTTCCTAACTCATCCTTGGAGTTCATTCAGTTTCTGTCAGAAAAATTCTTTTATTGACTTGCGTGAGTGTAGCGGGAACTACTTCTTGTTTACTTCCAGACGTTAAATAACGAATAAAAATAAATGTTTGGAAAACTGAATACGTAATTATAAGCTTTTTTAATATTTCATCGCTTGCCGCTCTTTAGGCAGATATACTCACGCCATTTCTGTTGCTTCGCCCCGTTAACAAATATGCTCACTGCCTTTCTCTTACTTCGTTCCATTTAATAGATGAGGGAGATTTTTTATTGATCATTTTTCTTATTTATTGAAAGCAACTCTGTGCTTTCTCTATTGTCATTTCTCATTTATATTTCAGTTTGATAAAAAACCCAAGATTTCTATTTAAGTTTGACGTAAAACCCAATATTCTTTCTTTTATATTCCAACAGGTGGTCGAACTCATTCCTCATTTATATTTCAGTTTGATAAAAAACGCAAGCGCTTCATGAAAGATTGAAATCTAGTGAAAAATTACCAAAAAAATAGCAACAAATTATTAATAAAAAAGTAAAATTATAAAAATTTTAAAAATAAATAAAAATTTCTAATTCTAGGCGAATGATAACAACTTTTCTATTTATAACTCAAATGCCCATTGGAAACACCACAAAGCAAGCAAATCAAATCAAAATTCTGAACCAATTTGGTCGTATTTGTTTTTCAACTGCACTGCTTTTCGTGAGCTTAGTTAGACCAATGCTTGAGTATGTCTCTGCTGTGTTGTCTCTTGCCTATAGGTGTTATGTAGACAGACTTGGCGGACTGAAGCCGAGCAGAAAAGACACACATTTCAACATAACAATAATTAAGACATCCATGAAGAAAGATTCATAGGGAACCTTTCCATAACATAAACGCCTTCATTACATTCTCATTTACAACCAACTTGATTTATTACAACATCTACAAATTACTAAATTACTTCGTAAGAAACCAACTAGGCGAAGAAGCAAAAAAAGACAGTTTTAAGAAGCAAGCAACAGTTTGTACAAAATATACATATATAAAATTATGTATATATATATATGTATATATATTATCAAATCCAAGACCTTTAAAGAATTTTTCAAATTATGAAAAAAATTCTTTCGAAAAATAGCAAATTGTAATAGTGAAGAAGTAAAGAAATCAAGAAAACTAGCAAAAAATATTAAATAATAACAGTGCAGATGAATATCCGAGAGAAAAACAGCAGCAGAATGTTGTGGTACAAAGGCCACATTTTCTCAGTTTGTGGGTCAAAGTTAAAAACTAAAAAAACATAAAATGTTGTTAATAGCGACACAGACTGCGACAACTTTTAGTATTGTAGTTAAATCTCGTGGTGGTTTATACACGTTGACAGTAGAAGTTGATAGTATTGGCGTTATAGCAGCAGCGGGCGTTCCCTGCGCGTTACTCTTGACAGCATTTTTAAAATATATGAAGCTTAGAAAATGCAATAGCGTTTCGACTATAGTGGTGATCCCGTTTTAATTGAGTACAACGCCAAAATCACTTACAATGACAACTCGCATGCTGTTGTAGTATCGGATGCAACACTTCCTCCTTTCCTTGGTCGCTCATTTCTTAGAGCTTTTCACTTTCCGTATTACACTTATAGATTTATTTTTTACACCGATATATTTCATTCATATATATGCTGTACTATTTAATCCAAATGGTTCTGTTCAACATAGGGGTATCAATGTACATGTATGTATAAACAAACGTCTATTTGAATTGAAATGTAAAAAAAATATAATGTGGAAAATTGTTTTCTTTACAATAAAATATTTTTAATATGTACTGGAAAAATAAAAAAAAATTATAAATTTAGAAAAATAAAGTAAGCAGGAAAAATATATGCAGTACAAATTAGAATAACCGTTTTTTGTTAATAAATAACTGGAAATGTAAAAGATAGCGTAAATTCAATAGAATATGTTAAATCTATTTGTAAAGAAGACTTCGCACTAAACTTATGAAAGCAAATGGTCCAACAAAAAATCAAAAATTGACAGATTCTGTTGTTTTTCTTCGTAGATATAATTCCATAGCCAAACTAAAAACATTATAAATTACATCTGCACAACAAAGCGATCATGCCCAAAAACATTTATATAATGTGTTTGTTCCATTTTATTAATTAAATAATAATTTTGCTTATCAAATGTTGTATCTTAAACGTATAATCTTTTTTTGGTCTTACATATATGCTTTTGTTCAAGTTAACAGTTTTTGCTTTCAAACGAGAAAAGAACATTAATTTTCGTTAAAATCATATTATTTAGTAAGTGATGCCAAATTTGTATGAATGAAAGCTTCCCCCCTCCAGTTCTCACATTTTTCGTTAAGCTTGCGAGTTATAGAAACCGACTAAGATTAAAAATGTTCAGTTCGTTGATAACGGTGTTCGAATCGAGTGTGTATATTTGTAGTTTGTTAAGTTTTTGTGCAGAAAGTTGAAAATCACTTCTTTTTAACTACGACTGCTCTGGCTGGATGTTAATTAAAAGTTAAACAATTTTAAAAGAAACCGGTAAAATTTTCGCGGAATTCTTAAAAAAAAATTTTTATATCAAAATGTGGTCAATATAGCAGATAATAACAAAATTGTTCTGTTTTCTATATTTAAAAAAAATCATTAGTGTTATTAATTTTATTTAAATTCATCTAAAAAAGAAAATGATCAGGGGAGCATCAATACAGAGTTATATAAATCGCAACTAACTTATGGTATATGTGGTAAGATTTCATAATAGAATTAACAATGTTGGACAGAATGGGAGGTTAAATGAACAAGTAATTTCTTCCTAAAGACATAAAAATATTGATTTTTTCCCGCCACATTGTTATACATACACAATAGTTTATTGGCCCACATTCATGCAGGGTCTTATTTTAAATTGAATATGTGCTTATATCTGTATATCGTAGTAGAATGTTTTATTTCGAACTATTGTTTACATTTTTATTATATTCATTTTTTCTTTGTAACAAAAAGTGAAGTTTTAAAAAATTACGGAATTTATATATTATCCGGAAAGGGCGCTCTGTACAATCTTCTTGTACTTATGTGCCGGAATTAAGGAATTTCACGTCGCTTTCTTCCACTACAGTTAATGGTGATAGGAGCGACTTACAATAATTGAAGTATTTTGTAAATACATAAAAGGGAGTCAAATAAGATTTTTCTTAAAAGAAATTATCTCGACGAAGAAGAGAAGGAAAAATTCAACCGTTAGTGCCTTCTTAATTGATTTTTTGAGTACTGTTATGTTTAATATATGATAAATCGGTAAAAAAAAAAGTGTAAGTTCGCTTTGGGGTGCATCTTGGATTTTCCCAAACGAATGTTTACAAAAGTTCACAATATCCGGTATCGGTTAGTTGAACGATAAAGATTATTTTTACACTGAAATTTTACATATTTGATTGATGTTTGCTAAAATACACTGAGTTCCAGTTTTCCTTATCTTTTGTTGGCAAACTGTAACGCGGATAACAAATGTAATGATCCCCTCTACTGGTATCTGCTGTAATAAACGCAGATAGCGGAAGCTGGCTACTGTTTTAAATCAGATGTCAGCTGTTATGACATATTAGTTGTGTCTACCATACCTAAAAATTGGTCAATTGATTTCATAAGGGTTGACCCAATGGTCAACAAGTTGACATCTGTAAAATATGCCAAATTAGTCGGCGTGAATTAATTGCAACTACTTTCGTAAATAATTTCTACAGAGCCGACATTGTTTCTAAATGTCCGATCGACTTTTGATTTAGCTAAATGCATTGACTTTTGGGACCTTATAGTTAAGAGTACGTTTTTTGTAAGATGGGAAAGTGACATTATGAAGTTACAATTATTAATAATCACACCTTAATTTCGATGCTATAAAACTTCGAACCTTTCAGGAATTTAATGTATTTTTATTTTCCGCAATCGTTTCACTGATAAATAAATCTTTAAATTATTTTTATTTTAAAAGTTTGCAAAACCGGTAAACATAACAAGATTTAATAAATGAAATTGTTAAGCAAAAAAAATTAATAACAACTCATGTTAATATAGAGGAACAGAAAGATTTTATAACTCAATTACATCAATTTACTTGATTTTTTCTTTCTTGTGTGTTTTGTTCTGTTGCAGTAGTGGTTCGCATTACAGATGGGTATAGAAATGTGCTCTCCAGCGTAAACTAGTACCAAATTTATCTACTTCGTGTGAATGTAAGTTTGTACGTATGTGTGTAAGCATGTGGACGTGTTGGCAGATTAAATTATTATTGCTCTTGTATGCTGATGGCGATGATGATATTATTTTAATATGCGTTTTATTGCAGGCATTCATTCAATAGCGAAATTGTAAAGTGCTTGACCGCAAGATTAGCGCAATATATACACTGAAGGGAATATCACACAAAACGTCGAGCAAAAAGAGAAAGAAGTAAGGGGAAAGAGACTGATAGGAAGCATAGTGAGGTAAAGATATAGTGTGATATATAGTGTGATATCTCACAGCACCAGAGTGTATACATTGGCACTTACTCACACTGCCAGGATTTTGTATAAAACTAGTCGACGGCCGTTTCAATTCTGCTAGTTAGTATCCCTGTCACGCGGGAGACGGGTTCTAATAAAAATGTTTTAAAAATGTTTTAAAATGTTTAGCACAATTTTAAACAGTTTTAAACAGTTTTAAACAGTTTTAAACAATAAACTGTTTAAAACTGTTTAAAACAGTTCTAAACAGTAGTCATTCTGAGACAAATACATTTTTCATGTGTTCAAGGCGAATTCTCGAAAATTTGAAAAAGGAAAAAAATTCGACGCGGCAATACTTGCAAAGCTGTATAAAAAGAGCGAACAGACGAGTATATTTTGGGCCGAAAGAGGCGCCATTTTAAGTCATCCATCGCCGAGGTATTGGATCAAAAGAATTACATAGAGGAGCTTAATAGACATTTAAAGTAGGTACATTTAAAATACGAGTGTGTTTTCACAAAAAAAAAAAAAAAAAAAATACACATTAAACCAGTATTAAACAGGTTTCCCGATATGTAAGAGGCTATTGAAACATTCGTCTAACCTTGGATGAATTTTAAGTCATTTTTCTCATAACGAATCGCATTTATTCCGAATCCAAGTTTGAAAAGCCTTAATTGTGTCCCGTGATCTCGAAAATGTTTGTTCACACAATTTTTTCCTCATTTAGAGAAAATATTCATTATAAACTATGTCAGATCAAATATCATGGTCCTTACTTCAACAATGAGTTCCTTATGGAACTTGGTAGGAAACTAAAGCAGTTAGTTTTCGTTTGACGTAGACCTGATAAGAAATGTAATACATTTATGATTAAAAAATGATTAAAAACGTTGATCAACCCTAGACACAACACAGCATGTCGTAGTACATATCGGGTTACTCGCATAGCATTTCAGAGATTTTACAAAATTGTCTTCCAGCTGCTTAATTAGTTGAGATTGACTATTGACATTTGCCTTAAAAATTTCCACAGCGCCACTGTCGCAAAGGTCGAGCACAGGAATAAACGTAAATGAGTAACACCTAAGTAGAGACATTGATTGCCTTTGTGTTGGTGTGGTTCCTGATGGTAGTTTGCTGCGAGAGCTGCTACCTTCTCTAATAAACATCAGGAGCTTATTTCGCTGAGAAAAATGCTTTCTGACGGTGTTGAACGCTTATTTTCGCTGGCAAGTTTACTTGGTTTGCTGCTGCTCATATCAAGCACTGCAATTTTAGTGTTAGGACAGCAACAGGCCCAACAGCAGGTTTGTCCTGAACAAAATGTTATTGCTCCCTGTGTCTGCACAGTTAAGAAAAACGGCTTGGATATCTTATGCGAGACAACAGACCTGGTTCATATCACTAAATCTTTAGGAACGCTTAAAGATAAAAGTCCCATCATTTTCTATTTGAAATTGCGTCACAATAATTTACCTAAACTACAAGGTTTCGTATTCCTGGCTCTGGATATACGTCACCTTACCATACATAATAGCAGTTTGGCTGCCATTGAGGAAAGCGCCCTTAGCTCATTGGGTATGTTTTGAGTATTATATATATTCAGTTTAGTAAATATAATCAAATAGTAATCCGTTTACATAGGTAAGGGTCTTACGCAGTTGGATGTGTCTCTGAACCAAATGAAAACAGTGCCCTCCTTGGCTTTGAAACATCTTTTTCATTTGTTAATTTTAAATTTAAATCATAATAAAATTACAGTTTTACATAATAATGCCTTCGACGGGTTGGACACGTTAGAGATATTAACTTTGTACGAGAATAAAATCAATACCATTGAGCCGGAAGCTTTCCGCGGTATAGAGAAGTAAGTTTAAATATACAGAAATAAAATAAGAGATATTCTGTTAGCATCTTAGAACATTTCTTCTATTTATAGAAAATTGAAACGTCTGAATTTGGGTGGCAATGAACTGACTGCAGTGCCGCAGAAGGCATTATCAATTTTAGATAATCTGAAGAAATTGGAAGTTCAAGAAAATAAAATCAAAACTATACGTGAGGGTGATTTTGCTGGTAGGTTAATTTTAATCTATTTTTTTTACATCAGCAACCTCTTGAATTTGTTACATTTTTAGGCCTTGAGAATTTAGATTCTTTGATACTGGCTCACAACATGATTACTGCTGTACCAGCTAACGTTTTTTCGCATTTGACACTTTTAAATTCATTGGAACTAGAGGGCAATAAAATTGTTAACATCGATAAAGATGCTTTCAAGGGCTTAGAAGGTATTATTAACTTACATGTTCCAGGCGAATAATTTAATAGTTTTTTGTTTAGAAAACTTGCAATACCTTCGTTTGGGCGATAATAATATTCACGCCATACCTAGTGAAGCGTTACGTCCTTTGCATCGCCTGCGGCATCTTGATTTACGAAATAATAACATCAGTGTGATTAATGATGATGCCTTCACCGGTTATGGCGATTCGTTGACATTTCTCAATTTACAGAAAAATGAGTAAGTTTTTTGAGAAAAAAGTAACGGAAGCAAACGGTATAACTTTTTTTGTTTTTCTGTAGAAGTGAAACATAGGCTTTTTTATTTAGTGGAGATAAATATTTGTACAAAATATTATGTAGTTTATCAACCATTTCGTTTTAATTCGTTAGTTATTAGCGGAAAACGTTTTCATCTCAACTTTTAAATTATTACAAACATGTTTGCTAACCATGTTTGCAATACACACGCCTTGTTTCAATTCTCTATCTCAGCCAAAACCTAACAACAAGACGACGAAACGGGAGCTAGATCCAGCAAAGTCTTTCAAAGACGAGCACATTCACAAATTACAAACTGGCGATACTAAAAAGTGAATTAAACACGAATAATCATAATCATTGTGAATGTAGTTTTTTTTGTCGGTGAAGACCCAATTTAAACGTAAAGTTTTAACATAAGATTGCCGTTTTAGTATCAAAATAGTGAAATGGATATATCTAAATAGTATGATATAATATGAGAATATTCTCAATATTTTGCGCTTTTTCTTCGAATTCTTGAGGCCTACACATGAGATATATTGGCATCGCTCAAAATAGTCCATCTCTTTATAATATCCAAAGTCTCAGGCATTCGAAAAGGTGACCGATATACTCTCGATAAACTTGGTTTGTCTCTTTCATTTTTTGTTAATAACATTCTCACTGTTGCGAAAATGGAAATAGGAGGACATTGATCGACAATCTGGCACACACAATTTTTCACCGCTACATGAATTTTTTTTTTATATCTTAATCTGGAAATTTATCGTAATTTATATATTACATTAAATGTAAAAAAGGAGTTAATATATTTTAATAATTGCCTGTATAATTTTAGCATTAAAATATTACCCAGTATGATATTCGAGAACTTGAATTCTTTGGAAAGTTTGAATATACAAAACAATAAATTAACTCGCATTCCGCCCGACATAATGGAACATATTATTGACACGATGCGAGTAATTGATATAACAGGCAAGTAGTGTCTGAATCATATAAAGATCAGATCTGTAAGAGCAAGCACACGTCAAAGAAGAATTATGTCATTTTTCTTAAAAATGAAATTTCAGATAATCCTTTGGTATGCTCTTGTGAATTGACATGGTTCCCAAAGCTATTGCAAGAGTTAAAAAATAGAGACGATGAAATGGCACAGAAGAAGAAACCTGTCTGCCATATGTCCGTTGAAAATCGAGAATATTATGTGCAGGCTATGCCCTTGGAGAAAATGCATTGTGCCGGCTTACAAACAGATGGCGCTGGATTAAACCTATTAGACAATGGTGTGTTGTTAATGTGGACTTTACTACTAGTAGTACTAGGAACAGTGAATATGCATGATGTGATGATGATGTTTTTGTGTACTTTTTAAGGCCTCGATTGGTGGAAAAAATGGAAGAAGTAAAAAGCAAACAAAAGAAAACAAACATATCATAGATACGCGCACTGCTATTTTTAGAAGGAAAACGGTGGTTTTCATTTTTTAAGAATCTTTTTTTTTTTACCTAAGATTATTGAATATAATAAATATTATTAAAACTTCTATAGGGATTTGTAGGGATGTGAAACACCTCCGAAACGAATAAGAGTTTATTTTGTATTAAAACGTATCTAAATGTCATCCCGCGCTTTTAGAGAAGCTTTTTTTAAGAATATATTTCCATATATATAAATACTACGAAAACAATCACTACTCGTGTGTTAGAATGTTATTTATATTACTGAAACAAAAGGAAAAGAGAAAACCAATATAAAAATTTCACGTCATTGTAACACGCAATCATTTTGTTTCTTAAATGAAATTAAATTTGATAATTAAATTAAATAGTGTTACAATTACAGATATTAATTACATTTTAATTCATCTAAATGTTTAGAAATATTTACACATAAATACACATTTATTGAAAAACTAAAATTTGCAACTCTTTGAAACAAAGTTTAAATGAACTTTTTTTACAAAATTACTAAATTTTGTTTCTAAATTCAAAAAAAATTTTAAAATTCATTTTAAAATTTTGAAAATTACTCTAAGAACTGATTGAAATGTGATTGGCTTAAGCTCAATACATATCAATGCAAACAAACAAATCACTAAACACACTCTAAAAAAAGCGCTTAAACTTAAATGACCGTAAACATATCAAACAAAATTGGGAAAAGATAAGAAAATTTCGATGAATTTAACCAAACGCAAGAGACAAATAAAATAAATTAAAGTGAAATAAAAAACTACGAAGCATTTTTGAAAGTAACCCGTTTTAACTAATTACAAAAACGTTTTCATGCTAAGTTTTTATTT
>CCAG010014981.1:0-20452 GCA_001077435.1 Glossina morsitans morsitans
AGTGCATTGAAATATTTTATATTTTTGTAACATGATGTGTGTGTAAATTTAAAAAAAAAAGAAAAAAAGAAAAGACATCTGTAGTTTATCTGTTAATCTAAATTATTTCTTAACATATATATAATTAACATTTACACAATGTACATAATGTAACTTAACCGACTTGTTGTGGCAGATAGTTATTAACCCATTCGAGACCGATTATATACAGTGCTATAAGCAATTATCAGTCATTCTGAGTAAAGTAATCGTCGAGATTATATAAATTTTTTTTTTTTTGATCCAAAAATATCTGCGAAAAATATAAAAAAACAAAATTTGGCATTGATTTAAACTTAGATCCTAAAATGGCTGATCTTAAGGGGACATCAGGAATGCGGGAAGCAACCAGTGATAAAAAAAATGATGCTTTTAAGAAATGGAAAAAAGAAAAACCGAAATTTTTTTATAATGGGCAGTGATAATGACTTTGAAATCTTAGGTGAGGTTTTCGAGAACAGTGATTGGAACGATTGTGATGAAAATGACACTGAAAGTGAAATTGAACACCATTTTATGTTATCTAACTATTTTTGGAAATAAATGTCTATAAATTTTAATGAAGCGTTTTTATTTTCTTTCACGTTGCAGGCACGGCGTTTAATCCGCTCCTCGCAAATACACATTTTCTCTGTACACACGCTATGCAATCATACAAGATTTTTTAATAGAAGTAAGCAATAGAAAGAAGAAGAAATTACACTATTGGTTACCGTGTTCCAAAAAATTCGACATCTCGAATGGGTTACAAGAATTTCATTTCATTGGGAAATGTTATGTAAACAAAGAATACAGTGGAAAATTGAATTACGAACGCCCTACCAAGTTCTGTGAACACAATTACCAAACAAGTCGTCATTCCGGATAAGTGTCGAGAAAACTAATGCAGGTAACGTGTAACGGTCAGAAGATGGGTCTCACTAAAAACTTTGACTCGAGTACAACAGCGTCCGTCAATTCAGAAGAATATTTTATAAATTAACAACAGGCGACAGCAAACGCCTCTAAAATGCTAATTAGGTAAAAGAAGATCTGGAAAAAGTAAGGATGCAAGACTTTCGAATCGAACAAAACATATGTAATTTGCAGCAATGTTTGAAATTCGTTTAATTCTTAATACCCGCAAGTTTGATAAAGTTATCATTCCTATGCGCCCACATTTCCGCTACGGATTAATAATAAAATTCTTTAGTAATGTAAAACACACACGATTTTTTGATTGGCTTACCTCAATGGATTTTGGAAGGAAAAAAATTCCTTTCTCTTCTTTTAAAATCCTACGTGTTTCACTAAAGGATATTATTATGGAATTTGAAGTCAAGTGGTTGAGAATTGAGTAAAGTTAATGGCACCGCCGAAAAAGTGTTATAAAAAAATTGTTTTTTTGGTTTTTTTAAAAATTTTTACATTTTTTTTATATACAGAATTTTTAGAATAGTCCAGCAAGTGTCCAAACCTTAATTAGTGTTTCGTAAATAAATTGTAGAAAAAAGGTTTTATAATTTCGTGTTCATAAGGTAAGGCATTACTTCCTCACGGTAATGCAACCCATGTCGTTGATTTTCATTTTTAAAAAAACAGTAATCGAGGCTATTATAAAATGGCAGTCGTCCTCGAAGTAGTAACCTTCCTCTTCCTTCTTCCACTTATCCAAATATGTTCTTAACATAAAAATGTACTTATGGTACAAGGATATACAAAGTTTGTGCAGATGTACCTGACACTAAGAAGGACTTGAGATAGATCCTTCATTAATTATACCGATCGATTGAAAATAAGTTTCGGAATAAAGTTAAGCTTGTATGTCCATCTGTCCATGTTATTTTTTTGCGTTCAACTTACAGGTCATAATATTCGAGGTATTTTGATGATGTTTGGTACACCGACATGTTTTGAATCACTACTGAAAGTGGTTTGGATCGTATCGCTTTTCCGATCGCGCTCCACATAAAGCGCTATTTCGAAATGTTGTAATGTGGACAACAGTGTTAAATGAAGTGGTGTAATGGTAAGCCGCGTCCCGTCACAATGATTATAATTGTTTTACATTCTTTATGCTGTATTAAATGGATATGATATCAGTTTCACTATGTACTTTTGTGACCAGTAACGAACAAGTTACGTTCGCAAATCGAAGTACCACTGTAATTGTAAATAAAGGAGAGCGGGAGAGAGAGAGAGGGAGATAAGACTTTCGTTTTTATTCATGCACTGTGAATGAAAGTGATACAAATAGAGGGAGCGAGATAAATAGATAGATAGATAGAGAGAGAGAGAGAGAGAGAAGACTTTCATTTTTATTCATGCGCTATGAATGAAGGTAATACAGAGGGAGGGAACGAGAGAGAGAGATTAATATATGACTGTAACGATAATTAACAGTTAAAAACATTTATTAGTTAAAAACACAGAACCATTTACTTAAAATAACATATTCTGTCAAGCTTAGCGTATACAATAACATTTATGTACATTTTTCGATTGTTTTTTCTCTTTTTATATAAATTCAACTTTTTTTTGTTTTTTTTTTTTCTTATAAATATATTTTTCAACAAGTCTTGAGAGGGGTTTTTTTTTACTAAATATTTCTTTTTATATTTATTTGTGCAAATTTTGTTTTTCTTTATAAATTTTCACAAGTTGTGTAAATAATTTTTGTTATATATTATATATATGTAAAATTACTAGTTTTATATATACATATATATACTTATTTATATATATATATATATATATATACAGGTTTATGTGTATATTTATATTCTTGTATACATATATATATTTGTGTGAGTGTGTGTATACATAATATATGTAAAATTTCTGTCTAACTAAACATTAGCAGTTTTTTCTATCATCACTTTGCTTCTTATTTATTTATTTTTTTATTTAATTTTTTTATTTATTTTTATTTTTTTTTGTTTTATCTTAGTATGCTTCGCAGTTTCTAGACTTGTGAGTTATAATGGTCCCTATGACCATATTTTTTCTCTAAGTAATACCTTTCTAAGGGTTTATCTTTCTCCCTTTCCATCCCCTTTTCATTATTTTTCTCTTAAGTTTAAATTTAAAATTTAGAGTTTACAGTTAAAGCTTTCGTAATGCACATTTAACACATTCATTTATTCATTTAATTATTTATTTAATTATGTTCAATAACACATTAATTTTTATTTAAATTTAACAATTAATATACTTTTTAAACATATATATATTTAATTAAATTTATTTTATACAAACACACGGCGAAAAGAAACCAATTAATTTATATAAATAATTAAATTACAGAATTTTATTTAGGTTAGGAATTCTTCGAAATCGATTAAGATAAATATTTTTTGTACCCTACACCGCTTGGAGTATAGATTGTGCGGACGTATCTTATACCCATCCGATATAAACAAACGATATTCAAGACCGTAATAGAGAGAGAGAGAGAGAGAAAAGAACTGAAATGAGAATATCTATTGAAATTTGTACGACAAGTATGCCTAAGACAACACAGTATCAACATCTGCGTGCGATAGTATAAAACAATCTTAGACAGTCCTAAATACTCGAAGTCACTTCTGTACTCTTTGAAAAATAACAAAATTCAACATAGAAATCAAAATAAAACTCTATAAAACAGAAGGGCTTAAGACAGACCCTAAAGAATCTTACTTGTGTTAAGAGGCCGACAGACATTGATTACGTTGACTTGTTAACCTGCAGCTAGGCCAAACCATCGTAGCTTTATTACCAAACTAATTAGAGTATGACTTTCAAGAAAATCGAGACAGATAAGCGGGCTGACAGCTTGGTTGAAGCCTAAGGCGTGCAAATATATTGCTTGAACAAGAGTACAAAAATATATGGAAGTGAAGTTTAATTTTGTAGGCTTAAGAGATCTTATTGATGTGATTGAAAAGAATGGAGGAAAACGTTCGACGGAGAATGAAAGACTGATGGATGAATGCTCAGAAAAAAAAATTAGGGTGGGAGAGAGAAGGAAAGGGAAAGTGATGGAAAGAGAGAGGGAGAGAGAGAGGGAGGGACAGAGAGGGAAAAAGATGGAAAGAGAGAGAGAGAGACAGAGGAAAAGAGACATGGAGGCATGGAAGGAGAGAGACAGGGGGAAAAGGAAAAAGATGGAAAGAGAGAGAGAGGGAAAGAGACTGAAAGAGACGGAAAGTGAGAGAGGGAGAGGGAAAGAGACTGAAAGAGATGGAAAGAGAGAGAGTGGGGGAAGGAGAGGGAAAGAGACTGAAAGGGACGAAAAGAGGGAGAGAGGGAGAGCCCGGGAGAGAAACAGAGAGAGATGAAGAGAGAAAGATGGCTTACAAGCGGAGTAACGCTTTAAGAATGCGCTCCCCCTGTTGCAAGATTTTGGGACTTCTGTAGGAACCAAGCAACAAAATAATCGCAGAAAAATTAAAAAAATCGCTGAACAAATGAAAATGTCTTTATTTGCTTAAACTAGTTTTTCTTCCCTAAATATTTTTGAGTTTGAAAATGCGTCTAAAAATAATGGTGAGAAGGCGAGCTCCTTCTCATCGGTATCCCTTTTCTTTTCTCTGCTGTACACATATTCTATATTGATCTTAAGTTACTTCTTAATAGTGTAAACCATAACTATGTTAGTCGAAACTGGCTGACGCTGTTGCTGGACGATTTGCTAACTGAGGCCACAGACCTAACCTAAAAAAAAACCTTGAAGTTATTTATTTATTTATTTTTTTTTTTGTGTTTTCATTGTCTGTAAGTGATAATTTTGAAAGACGTGCGTGTGCATTTACTTTAAATAAATTTAAGGAAAAAAATACATTTTTTTCAATTCCCATTAATTAAGATTATAACAATTGCAACAGCCATGAGTTACAAATATTTTATATGTATACATATTTGTTTATTTAAATTTTTGCCTTCTTTTTTAATTTATCAATTCGTTAAATTTTTGAAGATTTATTTATTTATTTTTTTATATATGGTTTAAAAAAAAAAAGTATATATATCAGGTTTCTCTTTTCATACAGTTTGAGGTGTTTATAGCTTTTCTTTTTAACGTCAATATTTATATATATTCTTTTTTGTATATAATATTATATATGTATATATATATAAATGTATTTTTTACGTTATTTCTCAATGAAATATTTTCTCGTATTATTTGTAGTATTTTTAGTGTGAATACAAAGAGGCACTGTTTTGTAAGGCATCTATAAAGGTCAGTTTTTTTTTTTTTCTTTTTTTCAATAACAACATAATAACAACAAAAATTTGGCCAATTTTAGGATTTTGCTTCTTTTTTTTTTCCTTTTAATATAAATAAAACAATATTTTGGGGAAATATATGGAAATCAATTTAAAGCGGAATTTTTTTTTTTGTAATCTTTTCAATTATAGTTTTTTAACTTATTAATTATATTTAACATTTGTATGTGTACATGAATGCTATATACATTTTTATATCTATGTGAACATGATGCAAAGAAAAATGAAAGAAGGAACTCGAAGTTAAATAATTCGTGAGCGAGAGTGTTGTAACATATCCCATGGAATCATTGCATAACGTTTTGCATAACGTTGAGGACAAAACAGCTCGGATACGTACACTTGAAGAATATTTAGTGTTCTTTCCGTTTTTTTTTTAAGTTTATGCGGATTAATGCAATCTCAGAAGGAGTTGAGATAGACCCACTCTTTTATTATACCGATCTACGCTGGTCTGACCACCTATCTGTCTTGAGTACAGCTTAGAGGTCTTGAGATATTCTTATGAGGCTTTTGGTTCACGAACGTATCGCTCTAAGGTTGTTTGTCTGTCTGTCCGCCTCTCCGCCTTAAGTATAGCTTACAGATCTTGAAATAGAGGAGGTTTTGGTTCACGAACGTATCGATCTAATGTTGTTGGTCCATCTGTCCGTCTGTCCGCCTTGTGTTATTGTGTCAAACCTACAGATCGCTAATTTTAAAGATATTTTGATAAAATTTCCGAATTGTCCAAGGACAAATACTATAGCTTCGATCGGATCACTGTTTCGACAACTTCTCATAAAAAGCCCTACCGTGAACAGTCTTTATATGTATAACTATAACTGTGTAGAGTATTTATTGGTGGACTGTGTCCCACTATAGTGTTTTTAGTTGTTTTCTAATAATGATCGTGATAGGGTCACTCGAGCGCAAGCACTTTACGAGAAATTTGACAAATTTTTTATCGGCCCTTAGGATTTATAACACAAACTGTAATTTCTGAATATGGTTTAAATTTTTAAACTATGGTTTAATAGTTTACTATAGTATTATAAGCATAACTTTTACACACTTTCAAACACCATTTACAGAATTTATTCGGAAAATTATATGTTTACTTCATAACAATTGAAAGTGGTAGAAGTAGGATAGATGATCGAGACACATTTGAAATTAAATTGATCGAATATTAGAAAACACACAGCAAAGTCGCAAACTTTAGGATTCGTTTATCAAGCTTAAAGGACTTCATTTTCTTGAAAATTCTTATATAGGGTAAATAGGCCTGGGTGGTCCAAATATTGTAGAGTTAATTTTTAAATCAAATTACTATTATGGGTCAATTTTCATCATAACATATTAAAACTTAGATTCTTCTGCCCTATAAAGGATCAAAAGTTGCGTAGCATAGGAGTCAAAAAATAAGCCGATGTGGCTCAAATTTGTACAGTTCATATTTACGATCTGATTTTCACCATGGAGCGATGGAAATTATACGTTTTTGTCTTAAGAGCTTCAGTTTCCATTATGTTAGAGGAGGTTAAAAAAATTGCCCCAGAGAGTCCAAAATTTTCACACCGAAATACTATCCTATTTAGTAGTTAAGCACTTTTGTCGAGAGATTTTGAAAGTGGTCGAAAAAGTGCACGGGTCAAAACACGTTAGTGTGCTAAATTTCATCAAAATATGTTAAGAATTGCTATCTACAAATTTGCCTCGACAGACATCGGACGGACAGATGGACAGACAAGCTGTGATCGATTCAGAAAATGATTTTGAATCGACCGTTATAATAAAAAGTAAGTCTATCTTAAATCCATTCAAGTGTTACATACGTACGCACAAACTTAATATATCCCGTACCACAATTAGTATAGGGTATAAAAAACCTGTCGATTATTGTTTGAAATATATACACGCATGCAAATGAAATTTATTAGTAAATTTTTTTGCTTGCAGTTTAGCAAATTGAAGCTTTACTATGATTGGATTAAAGTATCATTAACGATAGTACAAAACGAAACCAAACTGTGGCTTTGTGCCAAAAAGCAACACTGAACGATCGTTAAACATCCGTATGTGACCTAAATTACGTAGAGCAAGATAACAAATCATTCTTGACGATAAGGTCTACTTTGATTCATTGATTTCTTTCGTCAGTTAAATTGCCAATCGGTCCAGTTAGTTGCCATGATAGGCTACCATAAATACAAAAATTGAATTGATTTTTATTTTTTAATAAATGCGGCTAGATCGCAAGAGCCAATAAAGAGCAAGCTTTAGGATGATTGAATACTTTTGGACTTTACAACGTTTGAATATTTACGATATACGATTACAACAGGACGAGCATAGGCTAACCTGCCAAAGAATTGCCAAAAGGGCAGAATTTTTAACATTAAGTTTACCTACTACGTAACCATAAACGTAATATCGCTATAGCGCTGCTCATATATAAATATATATATATATATATATATATATAAATATGTGTGTGTGTGTGTGTGAACATTTTAATTTAATTTTTTCTTTCTTTCTTTGTCTAGCCACTCAGGGAATGTCTCCTACACGTGTGGAGACGGCGATGGTCAGGAAGGATTCTAGGTAGGCAAAGAGGCAAGAGGGCAGTAGTAATTGTGTACTTTTGTCGTCTGGCGGGCAGTGCGGTTGAAAAACGATAAGTGTGCCATGCGGTATGCAAGCACCTCCAGGACAAGTGGTTTGGAACACTGAGAAAGCCATGTAGTCTTGTGGTCTTCACTAATAGATATAAGCTAACAAAATGTCGCTGTAATCCAACTTGTTCGGGACACAACAAACTTAAGGCAGAAGTTTCGAATAAAGCCATTAAATACAGCAAAGTTAGAATACTCCACCCCATCTAATACAACGTTTCTTTTAGCTTAATCAAAAAATGTCAAATATTACATATTTTTACCTAATAAACACATATTCTTCAGGAGAATCCTTACAAGAGAGAAAGTGAATCGACATGGCTCCTCTAATGGAGTAAAGTTAATTTTTTTTAAAATTTATTCCTCCTTCTTGCTTATAAAGTTTCGGTTTGCATGGATGCCCCTATAAGAAGAGAGGATCGAAAAATAGACCTACTCGGTCCATATTTGCCGTAGTACATGTATGCATTAATTCACTGTTTTGTACGAATTTGCATCATAAGATACGAACAATTAGATCTTAGCCCCATATAAAGGCTGATTATGTAGGAACCCGGAAGGTCCCAAATAATGAGCCCATTCCATCCCAATCTTCTATATACCTAGAATATTCATGTAATATACCAAAATATTATTTTCACCGATTTTTAGTTGAAAAATATTAAAAATCGCTACATTTTTTTCACTAAAGCACTTAGTATGGGGAGCAGTCGTGAAAAAAGTTCAATCCAAAACTTTTTTAGTGTCAAACATCCCTCTGCCAAAACAAAACATTGTTTCAAATTTTATTAAAACATTTTAAAAGTTGGGATCTATGCAGGTTGAAGACAGACAGACAGACAGTACTATTTGAAAAATGATTCTGGGTCGATTGCTGTAATGAAAGGTGGGTCTATCTTACGTCCTTCTGGTTGGATATCTTCGAGCATCTATAATAAGCAACAACATTAACGGAGACTTTATCAACTTTTAGGTCGGTCTAGAAGATTTTTTAAATAAGTGGTATGAAAATAAAAAAGAAGTACCATCAAAATTTTATATTTTGAATAGAAAGAGCAGACCAAGTGTTGGCTAAGAATGTGTTATAGGGTCTAAAATAAGTGTTAAGTAAAAATATAATTTTCTCCAAGTAATGCGACATCTGCTGTCAGGCCTAATTAGACCTTTCTATTATATATTAAAGAAATGTATAAAAAATAAAAGAAAAAAAAAATTAAACTCATATTCTTTAAATTTCCTTTTTTCATATTTTATTAAAAAAGAAATTAAAATAAACTTAAATATAAAAACTAAACTATTTAAGATAAACTAAAGGCATAATAATTTCAATTATATATACAATTGCTAAGCAAAATAATTTCAACTTTTTTTTAAAGTCATCATAATTGAGAGTTTTAAAAAAAAAGTATCTTAAAAATGAGAGAAATTTTTTTTTTCTTTTTTTTCAATTTTTGAATAATTTAAAGAGCAGATTACATAACAATAAAAAGTCTTCAGAATTATTTATATAAATTAAAAATTAAATTATATTATTTATTAAATAAAAAAAAAAAAAAAAAAAACTGAACTAAAATTATGACTTGAAAGCATAGAAAATATTGAAAGAAAAAACAAAAAAATTTTTTAGCACATTTTTTAAAATCTTTTCATATATAAAAACACTAAATAATAAAATTTATTGCCTTTGACATTGCACGTAGTTTAAAAGTATAATAATAATAATCAAAAACAAAAAAAAAAAATTAATTTTTCTGCTAAATAAAAAAAAGAAATATTATTATAATTAAATGTAAGGATTGACTAACAAAAATCATTAGAGTTATTTTTTTTACGTATGCTGTTATGTTATGTTATTACATTTTTGTTGTAATTGATTTTTTGTGTTAACTCGTAAGTTTTTTCTCTTTCTTAACATTAAAAAAAAAAACATTAAAATTAACTATTTACAGAATTTTTTTTTTTAATTTTTGAACATTTAACTTAATATTAAAATTTCATTGTTTTTTTTTTCTTTTGTTTTATTCTATTTTTCTTAATTTGTTGTAAAAATTTTATATTCCATTTTTTTTGTTTTTTTTTTTTAATTTATTTTAAAACTTATTTCGGTTTTTGTTTTTTTCTTTTGTAAGTATAATTATTTCTATATGACTGGCTTAAAAGTTTTATTAAATATATCTACTTTTTTTTTATATTTTGTGTTTTTTCCAAAAATATTACACAACTTACATACATTATTAATTTTTATATTATTTATTATTTTCAGGATATGACACAGTTTTGTTTTTATACACATTTTATTATTCTTTATTATGTCAGCAAGTTTTCCTTCCTTTCCTGCGTTTGTCGTATTATTCAGAATTCTTCCAGATTTTCTCTCTTTTCTCTTTTACTAACTAAACCAGCTAAAGCTCTCCGTTTCTAAGTAACAGGATTTTTGCTTTTTAAATTTAGAAACTAAAGCCTTAAAGCCTTTCCATCGCGCTCTTATTTCAGTATCTAGCATGGGAGTTCAATTAAAGTGATCATATGCTCTACTTTGAAAGTTCACTGGTTTCCGATACTACGGTCAGCTGCAGCTAAGCATAACTTCGGGAGGCAGGAAGAAAGCAATCTTTAAAGATAAGAAAACTAAGAATATTTTTTATCACCACTACCGAAAGGTGAGGGTACACTAGATTTGGCCTTGCGTGTTCACGGCTTCCCGACGGAGTAATCAGCTAAGCTTAGCCTCGGTACCCAGGAAGAGAGCAATCTTTTATGATTCCATAGAGAGGTAAGAAAACTAAGAATATTTTTTATCACCTTTAGAGAAGGGTGAGGGTACACTAGATTTGCCTTGCGTGTTCACGTCTTTCGTACAGTATAGTCAGCTAAACATAGGGAGGCAGGAAGAGAGCAATATTTTGTGAAAGGCAAGAAAATGAAGTATCTTTTTTATCACCACTACCGAAAGGTGAGGGTACACGAGATTTGCCCTTGGGTGTTCACGGCTTTCCGATCGAGCTAAGCATAGCCTCGGGAGGCAGGAAGAGAGCAATCTTTTATGATTCTGTGAAAAGGTAAGAAAACTAAGAATATTTTTTATCACCACTAGCGAAAGGTGAGGGTACACTAGAGTTGTTTTTGCATGTTCATGGCTTTCCGATAGCATAGTCAGCTAAAAATAGCCTCGGGATCCATAAAGAGAGAAATCTCTTGTGAAAGGCAAGACAATTAAGTATCTTTTTTGTTACGACTGCCGAAAGATGAGGGCACAAGATTTGTCCTTGCACGTCCACGGCTTTCCGATAGAGTAGGCAAAACCCCGGCAACCGGAAAGAGAACAATCTTTTCTGAAAGGCAAGAAAATGAAGTATCTCTTTTCTTACGACTACCGAGAGGTAAGACTACACACTAGATTTGTCTTTGGGTTTGTATCACGCAGATGCACTAATCAAAGATCAATCAAAGCGTATATAGTTTACATAAAACTAAGCTTTTAGTTCGCTAGTACAGACATGTTTGTCTGTCCATCTCATTGTTCATTGCACGTGGTGCAAAGCTGGAACTTGCCATGTACATTTTGACCTGTTGATAACAACACTGCGACTTTAAACCAAGACAGTAACCGGTCAAATACTGGAAGTTTTACTTAACAGAGTTTCAAGTTTCAAGTTTTACTTGTCCAAAAGTTGTGGAAATCAAAAATGTGATACAAAAATGATACCTGTCGGCTAAAGTGCAAGCCATAGTCTGCCCGACTTTTGGAACAAAATTAAAGATTGCTTTATGTACACCAGATTTCCCCTCGCCAGCCCAAATGTAGTTCAATAAGCGGGTCGGCTTTGTCCAGGGCTTAAAAGACCATTATAAGGACAGATTAACCTTCTTACATACTGGCAGGTCCGTTCAAGAAACTGCCTTGCACTTTTAGTCTTTTTCCTTCCTTCTATACAGCAACAAAACACAAATGTCTTATGATATTTGCTAGAGTTTATGGCGAACGTACTTCAATTCATGTTCTACTCACTAAATGGAATTCTCCACTTTGCATGAAGAAATTTGGCAGACTTGAAGCAAGACGGAGATAAACTCATCTTGATTTGGCCAAGTCGACTTAAAATCTCCGCTGATCAACGATATATCTAAAGTTAATAAGAACCGCTCTAAAGCCTTTCTACTCTAAACCTTTCTTAGCAGACATGAAAATATTGAAATGGAAGAACTATCGATGGGCTTTGATACATTGATATATTAATGAACCTCGATAACCGTGAACAGTGCAAAATACGTTATTCATGCATGATTCCTTTGCTAAGACGCTTCTTTAAATCTTTGTTTACAAAGAAACCGATAGATATCTCAATACCTCAATTGTCGTTCTCAATATCGTTTTGTAAAAATTCACTGGAAAATTTTCTGTTGCACAGAACTTTGTTACTTGGAGAAGGCAAAAATAACTTTTCAAAAACAAAATCATTCAACTGACGAGATAACGTTTGTACTTTTTCTTAACGGTATTATTATTAGATCATTTTTCTATTTGTGTGTTTTGTTGTATTCATTAATTAATTAATTTATTTAATGATTTATTTTTATGTTGCCAATAGTTGGTTGCTTGCAACCATTTGCACATTGTTCCACAAATTTTTCCATAAATATTTAATAAATTGCACATAGGGCTTGGGCTTAAGTACCTTTTACTTAAGTCCTTAATTTTTTATTTTGAAATAATTGCATTATTACCGTAATTGTTGTTGTTGTTGTTGTTGTTGCTGCTGCTGCTGCTACTGATATTGTTGTTGTTGTTGTTGTTGTTGTTGTTGCTATTGCTGCTGTTATTGTTAAAATTCAAAAATCGTTGCTGTCTCGCTTCATAGACACTAGCTATGCTATCCTCGAAGTCTGAGCTAAGTGTTCTGGTATCTCTGGCATTAAAATTGGTTTTAATTGAGTTTCTTATGTGAGAGGTTTTTGTTTGTATATCTGATTGCTGATGTGTTTGCTGGTGTGCTAACAATTGGTGGGCATTGTTGTTGTTATTATTATTATTATTATTATTATTATTATTATTGTTATTATTGTTATTGTTAGTGTTGTCGACAATTGTGGAATATCTGTTAGATTGATGGCTACTTGTGCTTCGAAAGTTTGCATTACTTGAGGACTCATTGTATAGCGGTAAGGAGTCGTTCATCATTTCTGATTCTTGGTCACTTATTGCTGTTGGAGTATAACACGTACTATGATGATGATGATGATGATGATGGTGATGGTGATCGCTGTCACGGTTTAAATCATGATGATAATGCTGTTGCTGATGCTCTTGACTATACAATGCTATGCTATTACTACGATTCAAAGAATGCGGTTTACTATTATTATGCTGTTGTTGTTGTTGTTGTTGTTGTTGCTGCTGTTGTTGCAATTTATCATTTCTATGATAATTTTCCGTAGCTGTTGTCCTAACAGTTTTTACTGTTGCTTCTCTTATTGCAGTTGCTGCTGTTGCTGTTGCTGTCGTTGACGTTGTTATTATTAGATTAGGCTATGTTGTCCAACCTCCCGATATTCTTGGCCTCTTATGGGGTTGATTCGCCTCATAATCATTTAAATGATGCTGCTGATGCGTCTGCTGATGCGTTAACGTTTTTTGTAAATCATTTAAACGCAAATCCGGTGACGGCACACTGCTCGGCGTTACCGAACCTGTATTGAATATGATAAAATCTGTTAAAACATTAGTTGCGGTGTTTAATACATTTTTCTTAATATATTGAACAATTAAATATTTAATTAATCGATTTATTTATTTATATTTTTAACATTTTATGGCAATTTTTGCTTGATTAACTTAACTTTGGGTTAATCAATGGTTTACATGTTATTTGTAGGGATTAAAAGCATAAAAATGGATTAAAAAAAAACAAGTTTAGTAATTGTTTGCATGAGTTAAAGATTAGTCTAGCATAAGCTTTTCAGACGTACACTTTTTAAGAGAAACATCAACTACGCGAAGTCCCAAAAAAAAAAAGGTTGCAGTTAAGAAGCTGGCAAAGACGTAGGCAAAAAAGTATTCAGTTCTAATGAATTTCTAAATTAATGAAGAGTAGACCATGCAGTCCTCGCTTTGTGTTTCCAAGTCAGTCTTTTCACGGTGCCGTTACATTTCCTTCAATGATTTTGAGGTTACAACGTAAGCTCTTCCCTATCTCCTTCCAATGTTCAAACTTATTACAGTTCTTGTCCTGAAACAGTCATTCTTTAAAATCATTCATCGATTCCCGCGATTTTGTTGGGCCTTCTTTAAGTGCACTTTAGGGGAAGAAATATCTTTAGAGCGGAACTTGGATATCTATCTATGTGAGAGCAAGGTGGTCGTTAGCGTAAGGGTTAATATTACGGCATCTATTTCGCTAAGAGGCATCACACAGCTATAGCGCAAAACCGGTAACACAATGCGATACAGTCATCATATCGTGTGGGTCTTCCTAAAGGCGAGACCTACCTACTATTCCCGTCGTTATTTGCGGGAAGGACCCGTTTGCACTGCAACTTCATAGTCAGACAATTTAGACATAACCGCATCCACAAGGGTCGTACGCAATGTTACGCCGATATATAAAGCATGGGGGTGATGACAGTGTGGGTCACATGACACCATTAAGACCGGCCTGTTCATTATCGCAGATTTTCCGGCAACGCGGAAATTAAAATCACCACAGAAAAGTCTATATTTCCATGTTCTCAATCCTAGTTTCCATTTTTCTATTCCGGAAATTTCCGAGGAAAAAGGGGATTCCGAGGAAAAAGGTGACACCTTCCGGCAGATCTTCTTCTCTGTAGAAGTCAAATGAATGTTGATAATGTCAAATAGACTTGTTTTGCCATTTAAAACTCTTAAAGAGGAGTATGTAAGAAGACCCCTTTAATAGAAGAAGCAAACACCTTCTCTGTAAACATATGGCAGACGAAGTTCACTATTTGCTTATTAATGTCTCAAACTTAGAACTGTATATGTCCTCCTGACACTGTTTTGTTTTTGCTATTTTCACAATACCACGGATGCTTCTTTGATCTCTGCTCAGTCATATATCAAATTTTTGGCCTCTAAATAGTGGCATCTAAATTTTTGAAACATTCGTTTTCCGACCATGAACGTTATCTTTATTTATAATAAGAATACGCACATCTTCTCCGTCCGTCCGTTTACCGATATCTTCATTTGTTGGCATATACGTTTATCGGTAGATCCGTTTACTGAACCACTCGTTGTCCACTCTTTTACTTGTCAGTTCGTGCCCTTACGTTTTCTCTGTTCGCCGATTCGTTTATTTACTGCTTATCGGTCTGTCCATTGATCTGTCCATCCGTTTGTCAGTCCGTCCATTTTCCGGTCCGTCCGTCCAGCTGTCCGTCTGCTAATTCGTCTGCTCGTCTGATACCTGCATCTGGTAGCATGTACGTTCACTGACACATCTATCTACCGGTCCACTCGTTACTCATTCTTTCACTTGTCGGATCGCCCACTTAGGGGTTTTCCGTACACTGCTCCGGCTTTTACCGGATCGCCTTTTTACCGGTCGGTCCGTTAATTCTCCCTGTAAAATTGTGTTTATCTGTCTGTCCGTCCGTTTACGCGCCTGTCCCTCCATTGTTGCATGCGTTTTCCGATACAAGTATTGACAGCTTCCTTCGTTAATTCCAATGTTTGTATACCAGTGCATCCATTTGCCGGTACGTCTTTTTATGGGTTTACTAGTCCATGCGTCTATGTTCATAGGTCATTCTTTATGCGTGTTTTCGAAGGTGCGTCTCATCCATTTGTCTGCTTATTCGTTCACTCATCTTCGTTTCTTAATAGACGTCTGTCTTTCCATCTGCCCCTATGTACCCGATCTATTTTTCCGTTCGATCGTCGCTTTATCTGTCAATTTGTCTGCGTTCCCTTCTCTCTGTTTGACCTTCAATTCATCTTCGTTTTATCCGTCTATCGGTCTCTCCGTTTGTTATTAATAATCTAAAAATCCTCAAAATTGAAACTCGAGATATTTCTGCCCTAAAAAACGAATTTTAAAAATGGGCGTGATTCGTGATTTTTATACATCTGCTGAAGTGGATGGGTATTCTTAACTAACGCTGTTCCTATTAAACGAAAGAGAAGATTTTGAAAATTCCTACACAAAGCCTGTGCTCCCTATGAGTCTAAAGAGTATAATGTGAGAAATAAAAGTTCATGAATGAGTTTATAGATGAATGATAATAATAATGTTGATATATTTAATCTCTATATGATTTTAATAAAATTGTTTTTTTTTTTTTTGCCATATTTGTTGCAGTTCAATACGTTCAATATATTAAGAAAAATGTATTCTCATCTCTTATCTCCATTGTTTCGCAGAGAATAAAGAAAAGAGATAGAAAGATAGAATGTGTGCGTGTGTTAGAGAGAAATAGACAGAAAGAGAGAGAAAGAGAGAGAAAAGCAAATATTATATCCATCATGTTTAGGTTTTAATTACCAAAATTCCATAATCTAGAATTCTGACCGAGTTGTGAACGATAATTTGGTGTTGTTGTCGTTGGTATTGTGTATCCATCATATTTGTCTATAACATTTGATAGTTTTGAACGAACATACATTTCGATTGAGGCAAATCAGGAATGATGGAAAGGGAGAAAGAAATCATAGATTAAAAATATAACTCGGAATAATATGTATATACATCTATATAAAAAAAAAAAAAAAATTGAATTATCATTTAAATAATTATATTACGATAATCATTCTCATAGTCTTTTTCTCCTAAGGATCTTGGTCATCTGCAATATATATAAACATCCTATATAACATTCAATTCCCTATTATCTACTTAAGAGAATAATTGCCGGCTTAAAAACAATCTACAAAGTTAAGTTCAATGGCACTCATCATACACTCATACACTCGGCACACACAGTAGTGCAATGGTACGTGACAATGTGATGAATATAACGAACGGTATACGGCGAGATTCTCGTTTCTATTGATTGATTTTATTAGCATTAAAAGTTGCGGTAGATAAATTGAGAAAATCTTTCTATTGTTAATCTCATAAGATATTATAAATTAAAACAAAAAATTAAAAAATATAAAAATAAGAAAAATATTTGAAAAGTGCCTTAACTATTATTACTATTATTATTCAGTTAATAGATTATTAGCCGGGTTAAAAATTATAAATGCATTTCCTTTTTTTCTTTTTTTGCATCGGAAATATATATTTTTATTTTTATCAATTCAGCTAATCATCAGTTAGAGCATTTCTTGCGTAATGAGGGCGCGCCTTATTTTTATTATTATATATTATTCTCTTAAAAGCTTGCATTCAAAACAAAGAAAAAAAAAACAACTTTAAAATCATTATAAGGATTAAGTGAATGTGTGATTAATGTTTACCTGGTGTCGGTGTTAGGTGACCCGTTGATGATGGTCTTGATGTTGGCATAACCAGATGCTGTTGCGGATGATTTAAAATACTTAAATTAGTGGCTTGATCATTGGCAGAACCATTCGAGCATGTTGTCGTTGTGCCGCAACCTCCGCCTGGACCGTTACCTGCTATTACGCCCATCCCGCTTGCCCCACCTATATCACTACCACTGACACTCAGCGTCGTGGTAATGGACAGTGTATTGCTTAAATCATTAATCGTACCTAAGATATTATTTGAACCACTTGTTGTGCCTGCTAGAGAGCCAACAATATGATTGCTACCATTGTTGTTGCCGGCACTAACAATAGAGCTGTTATTATTATTTGGCTGATGAGCTCCGGAGAGATCACGCGGTGGGGATTGAGGCTCTGATTTCACTTTAATATTAACTGGAGAGGAGGCAGGAGGTGGCGAGTTATTCGCAACCGTCAGTTGAGATAAACTAAACATAAAATAAAAAAAAAGGTAAGAAAATTTTTCAAGTAAAACGGTTAGGGCCCATCATCAAATACTTTCCAGCATCCTACAATTATGCGTACAATGACTTTTCAAAATCAGGCGTTTTGTGGGAAGCGATCGAAGAAGTAGTCCAATCTCAACCGTTTTGAATAACGTTCATCCTTGGGACAAAATATCTCAAAAATTGCGGCCTTTAGGTTGAGCACGAATAAAAAAAATGAGACAGACAGACGGACAGTCAAATTTAAATCGATCCAGGAAGTGATTCTGGATTGCTGAGCATATTAAAAGGTAGGTGTATCCAAACTCCTTCTAGACGCATATAGCCATGTTAAGTTCATACACCCTTGCACCACAAGCGGTGTAGTACATGTTGAAAAATGGCAAAAATTGACCACGCCTATGCAATATTGCAATGAATCAAAATTTAATTTTTTTTTTCAGAAACAAGCTTCAAAAACGCCATAAAGTTTATGAATTCGTGGCCAGTTTCAAATTTGAAATGCACCTAAATATGTCCGTCTGTTCATCTGTGTGTCTGCGCCAGTGTGTAGTATTTGCGGTAAACATGCTCTCTTGATTGAAAATGAAGATATCGCCTACAAATTTCCAAAAGAATTTGAAAATTACCTAAACTTTTCAAACGACACGCCTCTAACGCCCATAACCCTATGCAACAAAAACTTTTATTTAAAAAAAAAAAACAAACAGCAGTCGCGCCCTCTCCGTTTTATAGTGCACGAAAATGTGGTTTTCTTACTTTTTTTTGTCTTTTTTAGAACAACGACGATGTGTTTCCTTACATTTTTTTTTTTTGAAAACTTAATGTAGCTGAAATTTTACAAAAATTCTATATTTTCAAGACTTACCCCGTATGTTGCACTAGACTTTGATGGGTACTCCACGTAGGTAAACTCATAACGTCGGAGGAACTCATTGAGAAATCTTGCGGTACAAAAGGATAGCCTTGTAAACCTGGTATAGACGTTTGCAGAGTTACTACTGGCGTATTTAGAGTGCTTGAGTTATGACGCTGAAAATACATAAACACATACGAAATGAAATTATTTTAAATGAAAATAAGTAAAAACCCCTAGGATACAATCCAACGTTAAGTATCCTACATCTTTGCTTGGCATAGTGCAGTTTTCGACATAAGATGTTATATATGAGCAGTGCTTGAAAATCTGGTCGACTCCAAACCATTTTCAATAGCATTCAATAGCATTGGTGAAAACAATATGGACAGACGGACAGACAAGCTTAGATCAACTCACAACATGACGTTGAATCAATCGGTATAATAAAATTTGAATCTATATCAAGTCCTTCTGGATATTGCAAACATCCGCATAATCTTAATATACCCTTATACCGCAACTGGTGTAGGGTATAAAAATGAATTCTTTAATTTTTCACTTACATCGTTATAATGTAGTTCATCTGCGGTGGACATATTTTGAGCTATAGTTGGTGCTGGTATAACTACTCGTAAGTTGGAAGCTCGACCGTTTTGGTTGCCGGGTGATTGTTGTTGTTTATGGGTTAATTGATGTGCTATTCGAAACAAAATATTTAAGTTTCATATTAGAATGTTTTTGATATTCATTTATGAATTCAATTAATTTTCAATTAATTTTTAGTTTATAAATTTTATTTAACTTTATTACATGCTATTATATATGGTTGAGCATATAAATGTATTGAAGTTTTTAATTAATATTTCTAATATAAAAAATAAAACAAAAGTTATTGATAACAAGATGAATGCTTTAATTATTATTATTATTTTTTTTTTATAACCTTGTCATTATTCTCTTTTCATGTATCACTCATTATTCTTTCTTATTCTATTCTACATGTTTTTCAGTTAAATCTCTATCTACAGAACGCAAGTTATTATCGGCATATCAAGTCTATCTTAACGACTTTCCGAAATTAACAATTCTGATGCTGAGGTTTTTCAATGGTTTTATCCGGTGCTAAGTTCAGCTTTCTCGTGGTTTTATTTATGCTCTCTCTCTCTCTCTCTCTCTCTCTCTCTCTCTCTCTCTCTGTCTCTCTCTATCCTATATTATCTACACTATCCTGATGTTCTTCTCTTTTATTTTTTTCTGCTCTATACGATTCTATCTAATTCTTATTTATCCTCTGCATCACCTGATCTTCTTTTCCTATGTTATTTCACTCTGTCTTCCTCTTCTAAGAGCTATCGCTTCTTATCGAATACTTTCATATATCATCCCATTTTCAACTCCATTCTCGTACAGGTTAAACATCTTCTGCTGTTCCCTTTGTAATGCTCGAATCCACACCTTCCTATCTACGCTATTATGCGGCCATATTTTGTTGTATTCTAACCTTTTCTATGCTGACGCTAACTAATGTTATGTGTTCTTATCTCCTGCCACTCTCTTAAGAGCTGTTCTGTTCATCTATTTACTGTTTTTGAATTTGACCAATCATTCAGAAGATGTACCTTATCGATGTTCCCTAGTAAAGTGGCGCCGGTAAGAAAGAATTGAGGAGAGAGAAAGAAATACCGAGAGATAGAGGATGGTGACCGTTGGTGTTTGACCAATTTGTAAATGT